>VICI01003602.1:0-12850 GCA_019593645.1 Akabosia matsudoensis | reverse complement strand
ACCATGAAACATTCATAAACATGTACAAATTTGATCGTAACTATACCTCTAAAACTTGAGGATCCTTTGACGATGCCATTCGTCCAATATTTTGTGATTTCAACTTGATTTCTTTCCCTGCTACCTCGCCTTCTTCAAGTGATGTCAACCCTGAAAATATAAATCCCCAAGATATAGCCTACGCTTCACAATTTTGTTAATATTTAAACTTGGTATTACCAAAATTATGAGCAACCATGAAAGAAACTTGGGCATTCGCTCGGCCCCGTAAAAATCCATTTTCCAAATGCATCGGATTCCCTTTCTCCGGATGACTTGATCGTCCCGTGTATGCAACAAGGGGCTGCATTCCACACCGTTTGAACTCTACAACTTCATTATATCCAAACTCTTTTATTGTTGGGAATTTTCCGAGACCATCTTTGGACTTCCATGTACCAATTATCCATGAGAATGGCTTCAGCAATTCCGGAATGTCACCTTCCATCACTTTTCTGCAAACAAAATTTAAAAAGACACTAATTAGCTGCCAGCCCTAAATAACATTCTTGCAAAACAATTACATTTTAGGCCCTGGTGTAAACAAATAAATGCCAATGTCACAGCTATACAAAATATTATGCAAAATAAAAATTTATTGTAGTAAACTCCTCTTAAAAAATCAACAATATATGTACATATCTGTTATCTAGATAACAAGTTACGTTACATTTTAAACAAGAACAATACAAACTTAATGCAAATGACAGCCACGCTACAAATTTTCCACCGATGACGAAGGCTTGTCCAGCCTTTTAAAACTCAAAAGCCGGAACATGGACATCAAACCAGGCCACTGCACGCAACTTGAGCCAAATGGCAGACCCAATGATCAAATAAGACGTGGGAGCGGATGTTGTTGTTGTTGCTGATAAAAAACAAATTTATACAAAATAAAACGCACATCCATTAAATCCTTCGTTTTTTAAACTATTAAATAATGTTACCTATAAAGCTCTGGACATTCGTCAAAATTTGCATTCCATAAATGAAATAGTATTGCGTGTCCTTTCGTGGAAACGACCAGACGAGCGCGATCAGCTCGAAAATAGAAAAGAAGCCGCACATGCAAGTGCCCTTGAGAACAGACAAGAGCGAAAAGTTTTTCCGGACTAAGTTCGGAAACACCTTGGCTCGGAGCAAGGCGCACATGAGGGTAAATCCGTGGAAGACAATGACTCCTAAAAGGGTGCGGAGGAGAACTCGATAAAAGTCGTTTTCAATGCTCGTAAAAGTCGACAGTGTTGGGGGACGACTCCATCCCCTTTTGGAAGCACCAGCTGCAGTAGGCTTCGCAGAATGGAAAGATTATTCCGAGCTTCCAAAATGCCTGATTGATTATTTGAAGAAACACGAAAATTACAACATGTTTAATGACTTCTGGTTGAAAATGCAAGTAGACTTACATTGAAAGAGTTATTGAGAAGGGCGTGACGATAGGCAGGTTGATTAAGAAGTAGCAAATTAACAACAACAATGATTACGTCGTACTCAATATACTTGTCGACTAGTTCGCCACATTTCTTCTGTAAAAAAATGGTTTTAGGGTTATTACGTACTGTAGTTTGCATTCAAGTAAACATAAGTGATGCGAATGATACTTACACAGTTTAGGAGCTTCATTAAATTCTCACTGGACAATGCATACGTTTTGTAAATTTGTGGAGATAAGTGACCACAGTTGACACAGGTAAACATGGAGCTGGCTGAAGTCTCTTCAGACTTCCGCTTCGAAGGTCGACGCATTTTTAGAGAAAAGTTTGTATTACTCGTTCAATTATTCGGATAACGTTGAATTCGCCAAAATGCCGAGTCGACACAACACAAGACAAGTGACATGTCATCAAGGCAGTAAAGTCACTAATGAAGTTGTCATGACACCTGACCTGACAACTTCCACACAGCTGATTAGTGTTTATGATTTTTGATGGAATATGAAATACGTCATGTTTCACAACGCAGTAGTATGCTATGCAGAAGAGTTTAAAAATAATAGTTCACCTTCGAAGTAAATTAAATACTTACGTTTAGAGAAATTAATTTTATTTCGAGGAGGATACAGTTGCTGGAACACTGGATATGTTTATGCTGGCTCAGCTGTAAAAAAACCAATAATAAAACTAGAAACCGGCATCTTTCTTTTGACTTTGAACAACAAAGTACTGCGTTACTACTGCGTATGGTCGTCTTCTCGTCGTACCTCGATGTCGCGTATAGCGAATTTTATACCCTTCATCCAGGTACATTTCTTTAGCACAAATCTGTTGGAAGTTTTTGATTCCAAGATTATTGATTCGCTTCGCTAATTGATTTTGAAATTTATTCATTAAAATGTACACTATTTGCGATGGTCCAGCCTGATCAGTCTCATAATCATAGCACATTTACGCGAAAATGCGGAATTAAATCTTTTTGTGAATTTCTTTCATCTTTGGGTATGAGTGCATGAGTCACTCTGCAGAAATCTTTGATTGTTTCGCGTTTTTGTGAAGTCATTAAAACTAGTGGCGTTTACCTATTCATAGCTTTTCCCACATTGCACATGCAATGGAAGTATCGAACGCCTTTCGCAATGGGATGTATGACTTTATATCGTGCGCCCAATTGTCGGTGTTTAAACCTCCTAATTGACAATTGACGCAGCTACATAACTCCCCATCATCACCTAACGTTGAACAAAGATTTTTGTTATGCACTCATTCATCTCATCTACCTATTTCAAACGAAAATTGAGCGTTAGTTGAGAAAAACATGTTTCGCAATTGCAATAACAACTCAAACAAAATGGCTATTTATTACGTGCAGCAGGCATTGTGCATGAACCTTGGTACAGCATTCACTTTGAAATTTATATTCTGCCAAATTGGCCGTAATCTTTTTTCTGGTTGTTTTTTTTCTCGGTGTTACAAATATATAAAAACCGGCCATATTTTCTTTTATCCTTTTCTGAATATTGCAGGCTATTCATCAGTTCAACAATTGACCAAAATAGTTCCAGATCATTTTCGCGAAACAAACCGACTTTAAAAAAAATTCATATGGAAAGCTGGACATTAAGATGTAACGAGCTCTTCCACCGTATCAGCACCCAGCAATTAGCTTAATGAAAATTACATCCATCCAGAAATAATAATTCCTCCCGAACAGAATTCAATAAAAATTCTCTGCATTTTTTTTGCTCGTTTGTGCAACCCGTTTAAAGAGAAAGAAAGCGCTTGATACAGGATTTGTGAAGTGCGTCGTAAACAATTTTTGGTACTTTTTCTGGTGATAAGATGAAGGTGGTTTTGTGATCCCCGTCAATGCTAAAAATGTTGAAGAAAAGACCCAGGCAAGTTTTTACAAAGATCTTGTCACGAAGAGGGTGAATGTACGGTTGCGTTGTTCATTTCGATACACCAAAAAAAAATTTTCATCCGAGGAGATCGACGAGCTGGCGAAACCAGACAAACCCGTTGTTTAACATTTTTTGTTTGGCTGGCTTGGCTAGCACCCTCCCGTGTTTCTTGTTAACTTCCAGCCTTGTTGCAAAATCTAAACCTGGCCAACCCAAAGCTCTACTCTTGTCCCTCCCACAGTCCTCTCTTGTTTTCTCTACGAGAAACAGTTTGTTCGTCCAATAGTGGAGGAGTTTTTGGAGGAAACTTGTGCGTGAATGTGCGTGCCGGGCGAGAGAAACAAAAATATATGACAAGTGTTTTTTTTTTAAGGAAAACAGCTGTTTCCAGATTTAAACAAGCTGATGTGGTGTTACCGGTGCATTTCTGTTTTGGAGTGAAATCGACGAAACGTTATTAAATTGTGGGAATAATTATGGCAGACTTTAGTGAGCCGAGTGGAGAGGTGAAAATGGAGTTGGAGGATATTCTAGCCGCGAGGCGGATTTCGAATGATTTCGTTTGGGCGTCAAGGTCGTGGACGCCTTCGGAGTACTTCTCCCGAGGAAACCCACGGGATATTAGGGAAATTTGTGCACAAGTTTTACAGAGTGACACAGTTTTAAAAGCCATTAAAGAGGTAAACAAAAATTAACAGATATTTTCTTATGGTAAAGTGTTATTTTTATAGAGGGGGTATCTAAAAGGATTTTTTTGGTATGGTTTAGGTTGCCAGTTTGGAAGGAAAAGAGGAGGCGGAAGTACAAAAACGTGCTCAAGATATAATACAAGAGTTAACGCACAATTTCCACTTATATGCGGTCCGCTGGTTTGGCCTGGTTTTGTCTAAATTAGGAAAACGGCTGTATTCTAACATTTACGTTAATAGAGAAAAACTGGAAGAGGTCTGTCTATTACTTTTTTAATGCATAAAATTAGCTTTGAACCCAATTGTAAACTTTATTTTGGTTTTTTAGATACGAAGTGGCTTTGAAAGATACCCAGTAATATTATTGCCCACACATAGGAGTTATGTCGACTTTTTGCTGTTGTCATATGTCTGCTTTACATATTCTCTGCCGCTCCCAATAATTGCAGCAGGCATGGGTAAGTTGGCTAAGATAACCCCAAATTAGCTTCAATGTTTTGTCTGCCTTAATGACTTGTAAATATGTTTGCTTTGCCTATGTACAGACTTCATGAATATGACTGGCGTGGCTGAGCTGCTACGAAAATCCGGTGCTTTTTTCATCCGACGCCGATTCGGCAACGACATTTTGTATTGGGGAATCATCACTGAATATTTAAGCCGAACATTACTTCATGGAGGTCATCCCATGGAGTTCTTCATTGAAGGCACCAGGAGTCGTACAGGAAAATCATTGTCACCCAAAATTGGTAAGTAAATTTGTATTCTTGTTTGTTCTAACTAAACCGTAAGCAAATTTAGTGAGTAATTATTTATACTTGGTTTTTAGGTCTATTGACACAAATAATGGAGCTTGTTAGGAAACGACAAGTCCCTGACGTGCTCATCCTCCCAATTACAATGTCTTACGATAGAACACTGGAGGAGAAATTATACGCGCATGAGTTACTAGGGCAACCAAAGCCAAAAGAGTCAACAAATGTATGGCAAGCTATGTAAATGTAGCCTAATTTGATATGAATAATTGATTGGATATTGTCAATGCTATTTTTGTTTGTATTCAATTTGCAGGGCCTACTTAGAGCTCTCCGGTGGTTGGGTTCCCAGCAGTATGGCAGTATTTACGTAAATTTTGGCAGCTTTATTTCAGTCAACCAGTTTCTTGGGACTGACAGGAGTCCTCTGGACGACCATATTTTTAACAAAGGCGTGAAGGACTTATCGATCCAAGTTTTAATTAGCCACCAGGAAAACATAATTGTTCCCTTGTTCTCGGCGATTGCCACTGTTGCCTTGACAGAGGTTTGTATTTCATATATTCATATATTTGACAGAGGTTTTTTTGTTGTTAAGCTAATTCTGGCGAATTTGGATGTTTAGATATCCCAAGGGAAGAAATCAATAACGTTGTCAAATTTGATGAGATATATAAAAGGATTCCAGCTCATTCTATCCGCTCGTGGTCTTTCATTTGGCCTCCCACTTGCAACAGAGTCGTTGGAACGAAATGTCCTCTATCTGCTGACAACAGTACACATTAATTTAGTCACTTTTGCGCCAGTCGACCAACGAGTTTGGTTTAATCTTGATAACCAGGACAACAACGAAGTTATAACATGCATGCAGTTCCAGCACTACAGCAATCAATTAGTTTACCTAATCGTTCCCTTCTGTCTGGCGGCTTTGATTTCTTCAAGACCACAGCAACAGCAGATCCTCCCTCCATCAAAGAAATCAACGTCTCCTCAAGAGCCTCCAGAGGAACTTGGAATAGCCCCGAATCAGCAGCAGACCCAGGATTACATCACACTCCGACGTCTTCTCAGCGAAGATTTTGTCAGTCAACGCGGGGTGGAGCTCATGGAAATTGTTTTTGTAACGGAAACCTGGAACTCTCTCATTCTAGATCGAGATAGGAACTGCAACTTCAAACTAGAGCCGAACAATTTGAAGACCTGCCTGAAGAGGGCTCTAGCACCATTTATTATCTCGTACTGGGGTGTTACAACAAGTTTACTTCATGTAAATACCAGCATCCCAGCAGGGTCTCCTTTGGAGGTCAAGTCATTTGGGAAACTGTGCCAAACCACATTAAGGCAAAAACTTGGCAGTAGGCTGAGTCAGTATTATGGTGCCCTCTCACTAGATGCAATGAGTAATGCAGTCATGTCATTAATCAACCTGGGAATCCTGGCAAAATCCAAAATGTACGGCAGTAATGTAAACAATATCGTATTAAAAACACTAACTTGACGAACATTTTGTTTGGATTTTGTATTTCAGACCCGACAGCAATGCAAGCGGATTCAAAATCCAAAATTTGAACCAAATCTCTACATTGTGCACCCATCTGGGTAAGTACTTCATTGACCTAATTTCCACTTTCCCCAGTGAGAGAATAGGAGGCTCTAGCCCTATTCTTGTTCACACATCATCCTCATCGTGTCTAGAGCAGATTTCGGATTTACTTGCAAACAATAATACGACTAGTGCTACACCCACCAAAAGCTCATCCACTAATTCATCATCTGCTGAGATGCCGGTCGTTTCCTGTTGAGAAAATAAATATTTTAAAGGAACACGAACAAGGCGACAACTTGTTTAAAGTTTGCCTATAAAAGCCAGTCGTCCAATCCAAAGTATGTTTCGCTCTGGGCCTTGTTTGGCCTTTTTGTTTCCTTTTTGATTTGAATGTCTCGCCTGATGGACTGTTACGGGTAAATGGACAGGAGAAGAAAAAGCCTAGCACAAAAGAAACGACATCATCAAACAAAAATCTCACAAAGTCTGCATGTGTGCTTTTCTGTGTGTTCTTGTGTTTCCTACACCTACACGAGAAAAAAAATACCTGAAGAGAATGCTGGAATGCATTGGCATTTTAGGTGCTTACAAAATAAGAGTACATTTTTTATACACCATATTCTATTGTGTTTTTTTTGTTACTGTTACGGTGTTGCGCACCTTGTTTGGCTCAAGTATTTTCACTCTGTCATGTAGTCGTATTCGTTTTAGATATGTTATTTTCGTTATAGCTTTCCTTCTGTATTTTTTCTTATTTAAAATTATTTTTGATTATATACTATTTCGAATTCTTTTTTTGTGTTTTTTCCAGTATGTATTAGCATTGCATTTTAAATGTTGCAATTTTGTTTTCAAGATTTCGCTGGTGCTGAGAAATGAAAAAAGATGATGTTTTTGATGAGCAAGTCCGGTAGATCTTGTTTTTTGTTGATTTTTATTGCATGTCCGCATAAAGCTCTGTTCATTTTGGTTGCTTTTTTGTAGTTTTATTGGTATCTTTGATTGCAGTCCCTTTTATTCCTGTCATTTTGTGTTCGTATGTTTTTATTAATGATTGTTACTGTCAGAGGAAGAAAGAAAAAGGATTTGGGGACAATACAAGCATAAAAATTTTTAGTTTAGAAGAGACGTGTGAGTAGCCTGGAGAATATAATCTATCGAGAATAGAAGGAAATATAAATCTAAACAAATGCTCATCATGTGTATCCAAATTTTGAGCTGGTGTTTTGGGGGATTTATGATGTTGCTGAATTGCGTACCGTATATCAATACGACCTTCATAACAAAAAGGAAAAAAAGACATCATCCGTCCGCCTGCAATTTCTATTCGAAAAAGGTTTTTACTACGAGAAATAAAAGTTTTCATACACATATTCACCTAAAGCCCGCTATAGAAGTATTCTTATAAAAGCTGCTTATTCTTGGGAAGATAAAACCACCCTTAAAAAAGACTCTTTAAATGGCAGATAGGGTAGTATATAGTAGCAGATAAAGTTTAAAATGATCACAATAAAAATGGACACAAAAACGTAATAAAGTTTGAATGGAAAATGTAATTATAATATAGATCTAGCCATTTTTCTGCCAAGAAAAAGTCCTTTACCTTTTTTTATATTGTATGAAATGTTGACTGTGTAAGCTTGTGGTGAAGTAATCCAGACTGACATTGAACTTTTTTTTGCGTAACTTCCTTATCCAAATCATCTCCCATTTTTGTTTTTTAGAAACTTTTATCGTGGACAAGTTAACTGTAAAAGTCTTACTGCGCTCCAAAATTTAATTGCAAGTTTTCAGCCTGCATTTTACAACCCTCTTCTGGAAGCTCTCATTTTATTTCCCAGCGTGTTTACAATGAGGAAAACGCATGTCATCTTGGTCGTACTTTTGGTATACATTTCTACCTCGGCGAATCTTAACAAGTATTTTTAATGACGCATTTATGCCATTAGATTAAAATCCAGAAATAACAAAAGGCCTGGTTTTACTTGCGTTGTTATACGAGAAGGGCTCCGCGTTGGTACAAAAGCAAGTCTGCCGAGTGCGGATATCGACAACTGGCGATGAGAGGATATTTTATTAAAATAATGAGCATGTAAGGAGTTTGCATTAGTTTGTTTGGTAGGAAAAATGTCCGTCAATAAAATGAAATAGACGAGCATATCGTCGTCGTCCCCTCATCCTCAAAGAGAGCCTCTCATGAAACAATATTTCGCAGGAGAGCAGAAATGAATACTTGCATTGAGAAAAAGCCCGAAAACTGCATGGCTCAAAGGAAAAAAGGGGTATGTTACGGAAAAATACACGTATGACAATCGATGCAACAGTCATTTTCCTTGCGGAACGTATAAAATCCAAAGCCTTTATAAACTCTGACAAAAAGTCAACCAGAGAAGTTGATATATGATATATGATGAGTGCAAATGTGAACAAGGAATCCCTCAGCGGACGACACATCTAATGAAAAAAAAAAGTTGAATGCACAAAATAGGTCTGTTTTGAAAGGAGGATGTGCGCTCATGTACACGACAGACAGACGATGACCATATACCACACAGAACTTGTAAATGAATGTAACAATGAACATGTAATTTAGGTACATAATAGTCAGTATTTTTATTGGATATTATAGATATTTCCCTCAAAATAATTTCTGGTATACAAACTAAGGCCTGCTTCATTGTTTTGGAGTTGATCAAGCGAGTTTTTGTTCATGAAAGGAAAGTGTCAAAAAAAGTGTTCACATTTTGCGTATCGATTGTATATTCAATATTTCCAGGACGCGTTGGTAGAAAAACGGAAGTTGCTATGGTAGCATGCAAGGATACAAGTATCTGAATCAATATTTCGTAAAGAAGGGTTTGATTCTATAGCTAATTTAGCTTTTAAGAATGATTTTTTAATTAATTTGTGCATGTTACCCCAAGTATTTGTTTCGTAAAAGCTGGGTGCAGGCAGGAGATGATGGGGGAAAAACTGGATAAAGATTGCGTTCGAGGGGCGTTTACGCAATAAGTAATTGTCGATGGATCTTCTCTGCTCCTCCAGGCCAGGCAGATTTCGAGATGGAGTTTGATTTTTCTTTATGGTACATATGTCCAGGAGTACTTCGCGTGAAATTAATGGATCACGACGAAGTATCCGAAATAAAATATAGAGAAAAACGGCCCCTTTGTTGAGTTCCCCAAGTGTGCTTTCTTATTTTGCTTTGTTACGCGTTTTTTTTTCATGAAATTCATGAAAATATTGTAACTACTTTGGATTGGATTGTTAGACTTAATGATTACAAAAGATATGGCTTATGATGGTGGATGGATGGGGTAGTAGCTATTATTTATTTTTTTAAAGGTTTAAAATACAATTACCGAAGGAACAAAAAAGAGATGAGATGACTTGATGATGATGCTCTCGGTATAAGAAAGTAAAAGATTGATAGCTATGTATTTTCATGAAGAAAATTTGGTGTTGGATATCTCGCCACGGCTTATATATTCTTTTTTCTTATCCTGATTACTTTAAGTGGAATAGAATAAATTAAATATTATTGTGCAATAGACTATGACTGCACTTAGAATCTAACATTAAGATAAGGCTTGTGAAAGCTGAAGCGTATATTACCTATTTTTATGTTTTTTTCTTCTTCTCTTGATCTCGTGTGTAGGTAAATTGATGGGAGACTTTTATTCAGTATCGGCAAGCCCTCAAGCAGACTCGACGTTGGAAGCAGCAGGGAACCTGGGAGGACCAGACCAAGCTCAAGTTCTTTGTCTACGATCAAAGTTGTAAACATTGCACACAAAAATCTCATGTACAAAGAATAGATGAAGCGTGTGTTTTGCAGCGGAGATGCATTATGTCGGTCTGTGCTGGAAAAAAAAATTAAAAAATCTTCACGAAATACGTATCTACAAGTTTACACAAGATGAAAAGCGAAATAACATCTTTCTAAATAGTAGACTGACTTAATTTAACTTTTCTTTCAAGCCTACTCTAATATGCACCTTACACTCATTTAAAGTTTCAGTTTACACTCCTGATTTTTTATTTTTATTATTTTCTACAAGAGAAAATAATATGTGTTATATAAAGCGCAAGTGGGGTGAACTGATTCCATATGGAACCTGCAGGTTTTATATAAGATGTATACTTTTAAATAACAAAAAATGCGTACGAGTATTTGTAATCCAATATCTTTTATATGAAAAAAAAATCAAGTTATGTATTGCTATGCAATCTCCGCTCTTGTTTATATCTCTCGCAGAGTTTCAAGTGCCGATATTGTTTTTTTAGAATCTCTACAACGAATATTATGTTTGTGTGAAACGATATCTACATCCGTTTTTGTTTTTCAAGAGGAAAATCTGACTAAGGTTTTCATTTATAATCACACGCTCCTATCTGTTGACACCGCTGAAGCAATATAGCACATGACTTGGTGATTATCAAAGAAAACTGTAAGTGGAGAGACCGACTCCACATCCTCATCGTATTTATTTTCCATCATGTTTTCCTCGATGTTCACTCCGAAGGAAGCTTTTGTTAAACCACTGAAGTTTTATAAGTTGTTAAAGAAACATTTTCTCTTCATGTGAGCCTGTTACTCTCCAGCAGCAAAAAAAAATATCTTCCCTGTTTCCCTGCGAACAGTAAAGAACAAAGACGGACGAGAGAAACAACCGACAAAAAATAAAATCGAACAAGCTTTCTGTGTTTGCTCCTGCTGTTTCCCGTCTCCTCTTGTGTGTGTCGTCCTCCTCCCGATCACGTTACAATCTACCAAATATATACGCTAACGCCAGTGCTAAAACTCGACGAGAAAGCCGTGTGGATTTTTTTTGGATGAATCCACACGGGAGAAAAAGCATTAAAATATACAGTGGTCTTGCATTACATAAATACTTGTTCTCTGGAACGGTTTCCTATTTTGAGTCTCAACTTTCCCCGGTTATTTTTGTTAGGATTTTCAGTCCTGTCAAAAGTCTTTTTTTATTCTTCTGGCTAGTCATAATTACGAGTTTTATCTAGGAAAGAAAAACGAGAGAGGAGAGACTTTTAATGTTCAGTAGGATATTTTGCAGAGAGGAGCTCAAGTAAAAATCCTTCTATTTTTTATATGGGGGGAAGAAAGGGGAGGAAAATGTAATGCTACGGTGAAGCTGGTGTGTGTATGCTCCCAGACATGAGTGGATGAGGATGTGGTCCAGCACAAAAGGAAAAAGGGAATTGGAGAACGTGGAGAGATTCGACTGATGATCGCGTTTGCCTGTTAGGAAGGGTGATCTACGAGTTTTCTTTGAGAACTTTGAGTAAATGCGTTTTAGTAGCAGGCAAAGCCAGGTTGGAAGTTTGGGATTGTCGCAGTTGTTGTGTGGATGATGGTTGAGAGAAGAGGGGAAGAAAATGCGTGAGAAGATTTTTTCTGTGGTAATTTAATGCGTGCATGTAGCAAAGAGAGAGAGAGAGAGAGAGAAATATATTATAGTGATGATTCAATAGTTTAATGGTGTGATTATGCTTGAGCAGTTTTTAAAAAATATGTGTATTTTTCAGGAAGGAGTAAGGTTGCATAATACACATTGATGGATAATTTGCATGAAAAATATTTAAAGGATTATTGTGAAAGGTATTTTCTGTTGTAAATTGTAAAGTAGATTGAAAGTTGAAACTTTTTTACTGGAGTATTTTTTGGCTAGTCAAAGTTTTGCCAAGACGTATGTATTCTTACTTACTTAAAATAAATTTCAAAAAGTTAAGCATGAATTTTAACTAGCGACTGTTGAAGGCAATTGTAAATATGTTTCTACGTTTTTAACGGCCAAGTTTACATATTAAGGAGGTCATTGTCATATAGATGGTTGTGAACTTAACACTTGTATTAAAATTACTCATGTTTGTCCCCACACATGAAAGATGTATTAGCACTGGTACTAGTCATGGAAGATTGTAGTCTCTGGCAAATGTTTACATTAAACATTCTTCCGGAACTTTTTCTCTTGGGTAATCTTATGTGAAGAGTAACCTTGCCGGCTTCTACAGAACTAGACTGGCTAATGAAAAGGAAGATTTTTGTTTAGATGACTTATCTTCATTAGTCATTAACAAGTTTATTGTCCTGTGTCTTTAGCTTAGTGGTGATGTAGTCAGACATTATTTTTGCCATTAAGTATGAATATTGTGTACCCTTTTTCAGATAACATGGTCATTTACAAACTTTCATGCTGATGAGATTGATTATCTTTATGTGATGACGATATGATGGCTGCAACGATTTTTTGTATTTCTTCAAGTCTTACTTGTAATAGCTTCTAATTTTGCATCATGAGAGAAAATAAAGTTTGCTTAATTACTTCCATATTTACTTACACGTTTTGGGAAAAAGCTGTTTAAAAAATCCCAATTTTGAACCCGATCCTTTATGAAATCAATTTATCATAAAAATTGCCAAATCTACAGCAAAAAGCTGTCCTCTAGAAAAATCTGCATATGT
>VICI01003601.1:0-12868 GCA_019593645.1 Akabosia matsudoensis | reverse complement strand
AAAAATGGGAGTTCAGAGACGTCTTTTCCAGTTTCGTGTACAGATTTTGTTTTAGATCTCCCTAAATTTGTCTCCTAAAAAAATTGTGAAATTAGTATTATTTTCTGCAGTTTACAAAAATACTTTTTAATTTCTGGTATAAATGTTTTTTTTGGTTTTTTACTGTGTAGTGTGTATTTTTCAAAGCTTTTTTCTCTCTGAAACACGCATGCCTTATAATACAGTTGTAATATATAGTTAATGGTGAACTGTTTTTTTAACGGTATGATACTGGTAAAGAGTTGATGTATTTTATAGCCCTATTTTAAACTCTACAAACGAAAACAAAATCTTAACTTTAGTTTGGGTTTCAAATTGGTTGTTTGAATATTTTTTTTCTCAACTACTTTGAGGGAATTTAGTTAACTTTTTCCTTTAAAAAACTGACAGTAAACTTGACAAGCACATTTTCAAGACGAGAATTTCTTTTAGTAGTAAATAACGTCTGCATTTAATTTTTTTTATGAACAAACTTGACGGGATGAATGGATAAAAATGCTATGATTAAGCAAAACAAACCACTGTATCTAACTAGAGAAGATTTTGTTTTACATGCGTTAATTTGTTGTAATTTCTAAATACTGACTTGTACACTGTGTATGATGTAGCTCTTGAAAAACATTTATGAAGCGATTGTATTTTGTAACCCTCCTGTAAATTTTGTGCCAATATTAACAGTCCTAGACACAGTTATATATACATACACGCGTAAAAAACTATGAACTAGTTTTGTTTTTAGTTTTAGACATAGAGTAGCCTAGTTTAAGTCCTGTTTATTTTGTAGCTAAATTCTTTTTCAATATGGAACACGCTGTTTGACAAAACACAAGAAAAAGCTGCTGCTAGTTTTATCTTTCAAGGACAGAATCTTTCACATCGAGATTTTCAAAAAAAAAAAAAATCAAACATAAGGGCAGTTTTTTATTTACAGCTAATTAACTCTCAGTTTAGTTATATTTGACGTGTTCCTGAAACCAAAACAAAAAAAAACGTTATGGATGCGGTTGTGATTTCCGTTGTTTTTTAAAAATAAAATGAATATGACCTGCAACCATACAATGACTGTCTTATCAAAGTAATGTTGTTTAGTTTGTCTATAAAATATTTAAAAATAGACTATGTACTGCTTGCTCCTTTGTATGCGTATGTAAACTCGATAGGAAATTTGCTTTTTATACCTGTTGTATTTGTACAGTAATTGCGATTTAATATACAAAAATAACTTGTGTAAATGTATGGTTGTGTGAAACTGTCCAAAATAGAGTTACTCTTAAGTACGGACACGGAAGTATGTGTGAAAGCAGCTTGAAGTTATCGGTGATTTTTTAAGTTTTGTAGGCAAATATACCTACACATGATGGGTGTGACTGTTTTTTTGTTTGTTTCATTTGTTCTTTCCCTTAAGGTATGAATGGGTACAACAGCATAAAATCAATTAACGTAAAATATCATCTGCAAAAAAGAAAGAACTATACTGGGATGCTTTTGTGTATTTATTTTATGAAAAAAAAAAGAAAAGGAAGCATATTAAAATGTAGCTTATAGGAGTATGTATACTTTTTCTTTAGTTATAAAGTGGAAAAAAGTATATATATAAAAAATAACATAAATTTTTTTCTGATGATGATCATGTTTTTTTGATTTAAAACAATTTTTTTCAAAAAAAAAGAAGAACTTCAATAAAGGCTGTGTTCAAAATGTTAAAAAAATATCAGTCGGCGAGTGTTTCAATTTTAATAATTCATGCGCATGCGGAAAAAGTGGGACATTTCTAGACATCTAGAAATTGTAAATTAGAACAAAATGGAACAAAATTAATTACGGTGATTTTGTTTCTTTACTGCTTGTTCGTTTTTTCTAGCTGTAGAAGCCGTGTAGTGTTTCTTCGGCTGGAGACCCTGTCGACTAGTACAACAAAAAGAAAAAGAAAAATGTACGTACTTTCTCTGCTTTCACTAGCACCTAGCTTTGAAATAGTTTTTTTTCTCTTAGTTCCCAATAACTGATCCAAAAACCACATTCTGAACCTTGAAAATGAGCTGGAAATATTTAAACTTAAACAATATGTCTTTTTTTTCTTTATCTGTTTCTGTTTAACAGGATCATACACTGCCGCTTAAACAATTCATGATTGAAATCAAATGATTGGGCAGGAATCATAACTCTCTCTCTCTCTCTCTCGCCATACGTAAAATAAACGTATACAAAAAAAGTACAAGTTTAAATCTCAAACATTCTCCACATAAAATCATGATAATAAGTAAGAGGTTATACTCGTCGAAAAAAATGTTTCAAAGTGCTAAACATGTTTTAATTATTGATACAAAATGTTATGTCCATAATATTTATAATGGCTACGGCCTTTTCTTCCATTAATAGACGTACTACCTGCCAAAACATCATTGTCAATTGTACACATTTGTACTTATGTAAAGTACATCGATTAGAAAAATTGTTGTTTAGCGAAATAAGTGGAGAAACGTTTATTTCATAAGCTCATTAAACTAATTTGTTGAAGATTTTGTTTCCAAAATTCAAAATAAAACTCGGTCTTCTTTCGCGAACCAAATCAATATCCAACTCTATTTCACTTGCAAAAATTATTAATATTGGGCGCTATTATTCTATTTCCTGGCTATAAATCTGTCTCTCTTTGTTTTTTAAATGCATCACGTATCTGCTGCTGTGATGGTCGGTTTGGCTCTCGAATATATATTTATTAAAAACGTATTCTCTTATCTAATAACAATTAATTATAACGGAGTACGCCCTAACTATATTTTGTCTTTTCTGTGTTGACATTTCTTATTTCTGCATGCGTAGCAAAAAAAAAGTATAGGAAGTCTGTGATGATTTTATTGCAGGTACTAGACGCAAATATTAATTAATAATTTTTTGAATTCCTTACACAGTCAAATAGTTTGCTTGACCCTATTTAAAACAATTTTGAAATGATTTCGCTTAAATTTGAAATTTAATCAATTATTTTTACTTACCTTAATGATTAATATTCATGTGGAATGATTTTTGTTTGATTTTTTTTCACCACAAAATAGCTGATGACGGCACTGCTTCGGAGAAAGAACGGTAAGAATTCAAAATCGAGATTATCCTTGCAAAACTTTCACCAGGAGGAAATTGCTAAAATGTCGTCTGTTTTAAATTAGAATGGACGGTGGAAGCACTGGAGGAGTTGGTGAAGAGCAACCAGCCCAACAAAAGCCTGGCTTGAAGCTCACCTCCCGACTTACTGCCCTCTACGATAATCTCTTAAACAAGAAGAAGGACAAACCGGTGCCCGCTGACGAGGAAACTGGAGTTCAGACTAAGGTAGCTTTCACCAAATACTTAGTTATTAATACGGACTGCAGAAAGGCGAGGAAAAAATTCTGCGCTTTTGCTTTCTCTGCCCGTCCATACGGCGACGAAAGACTCATAAAATATGTAGACTTGTGGAGACATAAGCCATAATAATCCAAAGAAAATTGTGTCCGCTTCTAATGCTCGCCATGCATACAAATAAAAGTCTTTCAAGTTGATTTTCACTTTTTGTGACATGCCTTCTCGCTCAGTCCAAAGATGAAAGCAAGAAGGAAATCGTAAAAAAAGCACATCAAACACAACATGAAACAATCATTGAGGAAAAATGTTGCTGGGTTTTTCCTGGTCGGATGACGTCAATACTGTTTTATAGCTTTCTTGCTTTCACTTGCTTTCTCTCTTTGGTAGAAAGGAGAAAGCTAGAAGTAAACATTGAGTTTTATGAGAGTCATTATGTAGTAATATAAATTCTGCTGGACGAATGTTGCCAACGGGTTTTTAACGGTCTTCTTGTTAAAATGTCTATTTCTTAGGAAACAAAGGAGCCAGCGCAGGAGTCGAGTACACCAGTCAAGCCACCTGGCACCCCAGCCAATCCCCCTCCAAGTGACGAGCCCCAAGGTGAAAAGAAGCCGGAGGATATTGTTTACGCCGAGTTGGACCTGGCCAGATCTGGACTCGCGAGTGGGGCAGGGAGCGGGCCAACTCCAGAGATAGTCGTTCGCGCAGATGATAAGACCGAGTATGCCGAAATCGTCGGCGTCGTTGGAAAAGTCGAGGAGGCGAAAAAGTCACCAAGTGCAAGCGCCAAAAGTGGAGGATCTGCGACGGAGAAATAAGCGCACAAAAAAACCTAATGTTTTCCTAATTTAACATTTGTAGTATCAATTTTTTTTAAAGAATCAACGAAAACACCACGAGTTAACACCTGTGTATTGTGGAACAAGGTTTAAAAATTACTTTCAAAATATATATCACTGATGAAACAAACAAGAAATACTTTCCAGATCTGTACATATGGCAAAAAGTTTTCAAACAAAAAAAAAAAGTATATTTTAATTTGTCCAGGATTGAAATTGCATTTTTATGTGTACATAGCAAATCTGAATAAGTAATTTTAAACCTAAAAAACATTTAAATTGAGTAAATAAATACGTACACAACTGTTGTGACTGTTAAGGTACAGTTTAAGATTTTTAAAAAGGAATAACGTACAAAGCAAAAAAAACCGTACCATTATTTGAGGATAGAAATATTTTGCATGAATAATTTTTTGTTGATATCAGGGACGAAAAAAAATCACAACTTTCAGCATTGATTGATTTTTGCTCATTGAATTATTTGATATTTTTGATTGAAATATTGTATTTTTTGTTATTACGCACATCCTCAACAGAAAAAAAATGGTTTTACAATTTGAACCTTTCTTTTGGATTTTCAAAATTTTTGACTGCAAATGAAATTGAGTGGAAATACTCAGTCAGTGTAATTGTCATGGATATTATGCAGGACGCACAATAGAAATATATTTGTTACGAGGTGAAATAGCTTTTTGTAGTTTCCACGGTGAAAGTACATTCAGTGAATCTCTTTCCAGGTCTGAGTGTGTTTGGGTCCCCAAGTCTGACTGTTAACGAATACAAACTGTAGATTAAAACAAATTGGCTTTCCCTGTTTAGAAAAGCTAAATTTGGCAAATTAAGATGAAACTCTATCAAAATTTAATAGTTGCGTAATTATAGTTATTTACTATTTACTAGAAAAATAGGAAATATTACGTAGAATAGTGACATCAAATTTTATACTTTGACTTATTTTGACGAACGTGTTTTACGAACCGGGATATTATTTCTCGTGAAGTTTACAATTTGTTTTGTACATAAACGTTAAAGTTCTTAATTCTCTTCAAGCACAGAGCGACTAATTTATTAACTGTATCTGTAAAAAACAATTCAAATTTTCTGGCATTAGATTGAAATACTGACCACATTAGGTACAATAACAAAATTAATCAATATAAAACCTTTGGGTATTTATGAATGTTAGTATATAAAACCTCTGCTTCCTCTTCTGCCAACGCTTTCCCTGGAACAAAAACTGGAATGTTCAAGTCCAGGCCATTCATTCTCTTGTTTTATACTTTTTTATCTTTCTCTACAGCAGTCTACACAAAGTGTAACTGTTCACTTGCAGAAATACAAATAAACTATACAAAAACAAATTGAAAATAAAAGTATTAATGATCTGAGTGCAAAAAAAATAAATTCGTATCCTTAAAATTGTCGTTTGAATTTAGAAGAAAAAAGGCTTTTATATAGATAATATACCAAGTTTGACCAGGAGAAAATAGCAATATGTTTTTTTAAATGCATCACAATACTGTTAACCGTGCACTATTATATTTTATAAGGCCGTTTGTAATTAATATTACTAGAGTTAGGCTATGTTTGAGTATGCTTAAACTACATATTATGTTGTGTTTATACGTGTAACAGAGTTTATAAGATATGACTTGATGATAATAAAAACATGGAGGATTATTTACTATGTAAATAATTTTGACTTGTTAAAAGCAGTTTATTATTCTGAGAATCAAGATTCCAAATGCTATAGTTCAGCAAAATACACATTCACGAGGATAAACATTGACATTGACTCATGCTCATTTTTTTTATCACAGCGAACGAAATCATCATAAATAAAAGCTAGCTCTCAATTTACTCTGCACAAATGATTTTTTTTGTACTTAGGACACTGGTTTATCTTTTAGCCCTTTAAATGCAGGTGTTACGCACTTGTTTAATAACGTCGAAACTATTGTTCCTGGAGGACACTCTCCTGCTTTAATTTTGGTTGGTGCTGGCGTAGTAGTTTTATTACAGTTTCCAGATTCCGGGACACTCGTTGTCGTCTCGATCTGAGATGAGGATGTAGTTTGTCCTTGAAAATTCATGTCAGTGCAGATATTCAGTAAAGTCGAGTAAATAGTGCCCTCTGGGCATTTTCCAGGCTTTTCAGTACCTGAGCTACTACTTCCCCATCCCATTGCAGGATATCTCCCTCCATGAAAGTTCGTATCGGTACATTTATTCAAAAGTGTAGAATAAATTGTTCCTGGAGGGCACTTTCCTGTAGTGCTACTACTACTGCTTCCTCCCATGTTGCTACCCCAACCCATTGCCGGGAATCTCCCTCCTTTAAAATTCATATCGGTGCATTTATTCAGCAACGTTGAGTAAATGGTCCCTGAAGGACACTTGGCGGAACTGCCTCCATTGTTGGCACTGCTACTCCCGCTTCCCCATCGCATCGCTGGAAACTTTCCTCCTTTGAAATTCATGTCTGTACATTTATTGAGCAAAGTTGAATAAATAGTTCCTTCCGGACACTTTCCTGGCGCGTTGGTAGTACTCTGGATGCGGCTCCATCCTCCACCAGGGAGCATTGAGAACCGACCCCCTTTAAAATTCATATCCGTGCAGGTATTCAGCAACTCTGAGAAAATCGTCCCAGGTGGACATCCTCGTTCCGCAATGGGCGTATGCGGCTAACCCAAAAACAATACGTATTTTTTTCTTCGTCAAACCTCATCATCACAGCGAAAATAATAAATATTTTCATATTCTCATTCTATGTTTCTTACCGTGTTGCTTATATCCTCTCTTGTTTTGTTGCCGACACACTTTGGCTCAATCTCGTACACATTTTTATATAGGATTTTACCCGATGGGCAAGGTCCCTGTCATAAAATGTATTTAAAATATTGCAACAAACAATCCCACGAATATAAACCATGCCAGAGTGTGAAAATTTGCAAATTATAAATTCATATCCGTGCAGGTATTCAGCAACTCTGAGAAAATCGTCCCAGGTGGACATCCTCGTTCCGCAATGGGCGTATGCGGCTAACCCAAAAACAATACGTATTTTTCTTTGTCAAATCTCATCATCACAACGAAAATAATACATATTTTCATATTCTCATTCAATGTGATTTTACCGTGTTGCTTATATCCTCTCTTGTTTTGTTGCCGACACACTTTGGCTCAATCTCGTACACATTTTTATGTAGGATTTTACCCGATGGGCAAGGTCCCTGTCATAAAATGTATTTAAAATATTGCAACAAACAATCCCACGAATATAAACCATGCCAGAGTGTGAAAATTTGCAAATTAGCGTTCCCTCACGATGTGCGAAGCGTAAAGTCATAAATTGTTACAGTGACATACCTGAGATCCCAACTGATGACAAGACGAGCTCTCCCTGTCATAGACAAAGACAGCAGAGAGTCGACTGCTAAAGCAGTAACGGTAACGGTCTCCCTGCAAGACGTCGAATATCGCTGGTTCCCCATCACCGAGAAAACACTCGCAACTGCAAACCCCAAACACTGAGCTTGGCTGAGCAAACAAGGCACTTCCGTGAGGGCAGGGTCCTTGAGTACTCGCTTCATAGCACTGGGCAGGGTCCTCCCCGTAAATTACGTATGGATGGTCATAGTCCCGAATAACTTTCCTTTAAAAGACAAAAATCATTTTGATAAAACCTTTTTTTGTCAATATCGTGCATGGGATACATTTTTCAGGGTAATGCGAGACAAAAAAGATAATTCTTACGGAGGACAGGTAGGAATGTTTAGAAGATTTTGAAGACCTTTTCCTTCGCCAAAAGCTGATAACACTGAGGGCACGAGACACAAACAAGTCACAACTCCAACCCAACCCACTTTCAGAAACATTGTAACAAAGACTAATGCGTGAAAAGACAGCTACCCGCTTGTGAATCTGTCAAAGTATCAACAACAAATAAACTGCGAGAGGAAACTGTTCGGATGTTTTATATCCTAGATCAGTTTTGCAGATTGCTTTGTTACAGGGGGAAAATATATCTGCATACAATTTTTTGGGTACTGTTTATGTGTCAATGTGCAGATCTGGGATGTTGGTAGTCTTCGTCTTCAAAAATGCAGCCGAGGCTCAACGCGTGTTTTTGTTGTTGAAGATCCGTTACGTATTGTTATCATCACCATTGAACTTGAAAGATCTAATCAGGACTTTGTGTAGGTAACTAATTTTTACGCGAGAGATGCAAATTATATTATACTTGCTCGCTCAAGAAAGAGAATCCAAATTAGAAATACAAACACAATTACTTTGATTACCGGGAGGGATAGTGAATCATAGGATGATTGGGTCCTTGCTGCTGGTGTGACGCTAGCAATCAATCTTCGTTTAATACAGGTCCACTTGAATGGCTGCTTGACAGTGCTTGAGTATCCACGGGCTATATTTTATTACCGTAAATGATTCGCAATTTTAAAGAATATCTTGCAAAACGGAAAGGGATGTACCGTTTCACGTTTAATTCATATCGCAAAATTATTGCAAAATTTTGCATAATATTTAGATGGTGCACATGTTGTTCAGTAGGTGGATCGGTGGGCGGTGACGTGACCAGTGGACAGTTACCGACTAATTAGGTCTTATTAGCGGGGAGCTAGCTAAATCCAATTTCCGAGAAAATTTACTGTTCCTTCCTTTTATGTTTCGGAGTTAGCGATGACTTGACGAAAACAAACTTTTTTGTTAAGTTTTAAAATCATTTTCGAGAAAGTATTAATTTAAGTATGCCACTGATGCGTTGTTTTGTACGTCATTTCCGTTAAACTTAACTGTCATTGCCAAAGGAATGAGAGGTTTTAGGGTGTGTTCATTTTGATTTATGAGCTTATTATTCAGATTGGTTACTGTAAAAGCAATGAAAATCAATTACCATTCACAAAACATCCGATGAGCCACATACCCTTATCACATCTTCTGCATATAAGAAATCGACTGCAAAATACCGTCATCATAAAAATGCAATTGATTGATTATGTTGAATTCAAAAAACAATT
This sequence comes from Akabosia matsudoensis, assembly GCA_019593645.1. Taxonomy (NCBI): domain Eukaryota; kingdom Metazoa; phylum Arthropoda; class Collembola; order Entomobryomorpha; family Paronellidae; genus Akabosia; species Akabosia matsudoensis. The sequence goes on along the minus strand of VICI01003601.1, from coordinate 3,609 downwards.
GAATCGGAGGTTACAAATGTCATTGCTCCATTATTGAATAACTTTACTAAGGCAAAATGCATCTGAGAATACTTTGATATCTCAAAGTAATGCACAGGTAATCAGATAAATAAAAAAATGTACATTTTGACGTATAACGTAAGACATAACATAAGATTTGGATCGATTCAGGATAATTAACACATTTACCATACGAAAACGTACACCATGTACGAAATTATACTTATTCTATAAGTTATCTACCGTGGACAAGATTGAGTCAATTACGACATTGGCGTTTTCATACTTGGCAAGTGTGTCCTCAACCATTTTCCGCCTTTCTGTCCTCTCCTCATGATTTGAATCGATGAACAACTGCTTAGCGTTCTCAGTGTTGTGAAATCGCAAAAGCTGAAACCAGAAACGACAAGCGTTCAAATTTTGTACCGAACCGGGATACCGGGAGAGAAGAGAGAGAAGCTTTCATACCATGAATTCGGTCATTCTGTTGGAAGTTCCATACACAAGTTTGTAGACAATTCCCCTCGCGACGTGCTCCATAATTTGCCTCTTGGCCGCATCAAAGTACATTTGGACGTCTTTACGTACCTTAGCTCTGTGTGTCGCGCCATCTTCGAAATTCTCAGAGCTTAGGTTTACTTCCGGTTTTGGCTTACTTTTGACTTTCTTCGCAGATGCGTCATTAGCAAACGTGTAGTTCTCATCTGAGCTGCTGCTGCTACTAATTCTTTTCTCTTCGGGGGAGATTTTCTCTTCCACTGCGCTTTCGCGCTTAAAGCCCTCATTATTATCCCGGAAGCCTCCATTGATAGTCCTCGCAATGGACGCTTCGGCGTTCAAGTAGTCCTCCAGGTAACGCTGGCAGTCTTTGGCTCGGTCGTTAATCAACTCTGTGGCAGCTTGTCGGATTTTCTCGTACAGCTTTGGATACTGCTGTTTCATAAACGACTCACAAGAGCGGTCAATAGCCTCCTTCATTTCCTTACAGACCTCTTTGGCGCACTGGTTCACGTACGGGGTCAGCTTACGAATCTCCCTCTTGGCCAGCTCCTGGAAAGCGTCATCGTAGTCAATGTGCCTTGAATGGAGAGCGTGTGAATTGTAAATGGCAATATCTATTTCCTCGTCAGTCAGCTTGTTTGCAGCAATAACCTGGCTAAACTCCTTCCCGAGCTTCTGATCGAAAAGATTTTTTATCCGAGCTGACGCGTTGAGCGATGTCATCTCCAAATTCCTTCGACGCCCGTCAACTTGGCCGTTGTATGCCTCCAGAAACTTGGTCACGAGGCGGAGGAGCAGAGCTGTTTTGTCTTCGTCTTGAATAAAAACGTCGTCCATTTCTTTGAGGATTTGATGGTGGCCATCGATGGCGTCCTCGATACTGCTTTTTATCGCCGGAAGCTTGACCTGAATTGTTTTCAATAATAACTTACTGATTTTTCCAATAAGGTACGGAGTTCCATTCGTACTGGCCAATGCTGGGTAACACGTCTCGAGAAAGGTACGCTCTTTCAGAAGCTGGTCCTGGAAACTCTTTCCATCTTGAATGTCTTTATGGCTCATATTGACGACCCCAATGATGCCCAGCTCTAGTCTAATCTTTTTTCCATACAAGACATCATTAGCATTAGTTCCTTCATCCATCATGTCCAACTTGGTGAGGACTCCAATTGTCCTTCGCCCTTGAGGGTCAACAGTCCTTGCAAATCGTATTGACCTCGAGTTGGCAATGTCTGAAGTGGCTTCTGAAACAGCCAAAATAATACAATTTTCCTGGGAAATATATCTCCGAACAAGGTCGTCGATTTTCTCGACCAAGTTTGGAGGGTCGCCTTGACGCAGGTTATATACTAGGCCTGGCAAGTCAACCAGGGAAAGATCAGTGACATGCGGAGAGTACAGTTTGACCGTGATTGGAGTCTCAGAAATAACTTGTTTCGAGGCTACGATGGCTTGGTTGATTATAGCGATTTGTGCTTTGACTTCGCTCATGTCTGTGAACCGTGTTCCAGGAATCTGGACGATTTCTGCCCATTTCTGTGATGTCTCTGCAAGTTACAGGCATGCATTACCTGCCGAATATCGATTTGTACCAAGAAAAATCAGTTTTTGTGGAAAATTACGCGGAATGTTGATAAGTTGTATGACGATTGGACACCTTGTTTGGAGTCCGGTTCCTCGCGGGAGAAACTCTTCACCGGAAATACTTTCCAACACGGATGTTTTCCCTGAACTCTTGAGTAGCCAATAAGGGGATATTAGCAAAGTAGCGTTAGCTTTTAATGATTTTTTCATGAATAACAATACGAAATCCAACCTGTGATCCAAGAACAAGAATTTGGGGCAACGTGATTTTCGGAGCTTGAGCCCTTCCATTTGCGCTAATCTGATATGACACTTCATGCAACTGATTCACAAGATCTATCACTTTATCCATGCCAACTACCTGTCGCCCTGTGTCGCTGCTGCCAGCTTTTCCAGAGTCGCCATCATGCCTCGTATCTGATCCCGATTTCTTCATTCTTGCGATTTAAAAAAATCTATGTTGTCCCCTCCCAACGCAGATATTCAATATTGTATGCTGCTTCGAACAAAAATAAATTAATTTTATACAAGAATTTTTTGATTACAAAACCTACTGGGCTAATTTGCAAGTTATTTGATAAATAATAGTAAACAAAAACATTAAATCATCCTATTTGAACCCTCTTATTCAATTAAAAAAGTGCCAATATCTACTGCCGAAAAATCTAAACAGGACAAATAAAGGTTCAGCGTCATCATATCATGCGTCACATTTGACCCGACCAGTATTGACCGTACATATTTTGTCATGCAGAAAACATTATTTATTTTGTAAACAGTGCAGGCATTTTCCTTTGACAATTGACAAGTGAACAGGTCTGCACGGTGTGCAAATTTCCTTGCTCATAGACACCAGATGAATTCATTGTGAAATAGAGGGTAACCCAGCAGTTTAGAATTACGTACAGCAAACCGTTATGGAAGTACCAATAGAGGGGAAATTGTATGTCGCGCATAAGCTGTGTTCCAGTCTGGAAAATGAGCATTTACGCGAATCTGATTATTTTACACGCGACTACCGACTTGACATGAGGCTAACAAAACAACAGGTTTCCGTAACGTGTTAAAAAGTTGAAAAAAATACATACGAGTCCCACTCAAAAGAAAAAGATCCAGTGACGATGACGATACACTGCAAAAGTAAACAAAATAAAACAATTTGTTTGTTTATTGCACGCACAAGCTAGGTTTTGAGTGTTTCCTACATGAAGTTTACAAAGCTTAAGCATGAAAAGTAGGAAAAATTGTAGGTCAATGTGCAAAATGCAATTTAATAGAGCCAGGAACACATGTAAAATTTGGTAAAATTTTGTTCTCCTCTTTCCTTGCTTGGACGGGCAGCAACAGGTTGCTCATGGGCAGCTTTTCTTGCTCCAGCTCGTAATTGATCTACTTTGACCAGATTCAGCGAAGGTTATCATAGATCACGCTGAACGTTCGAAACGGAGACGGAATAGAACAATTTTTGAATTCGTGAGTCTTCTCATGTGCTGCCGGAGGAACGGTGATGAATAAGTGCCGTTT
>VICI01003600.1:0-12870 GCA_019593645.1 Akabosia matsudoensis | reverse complement strand
GTGGGGCTGATCATTGCATAAACTACTGCACAATATAGCTCGATATGGCATATTTGTCCACTTCCAAATCGATTTAGTTGTTTGTTAGCTGGTAAATATCACAAAAACAGCGAATCTGTCAAACCATTTCATGCACAAAGAATCTAATTTACCAACCGTAGCTCTGATTGATTCTATGGTGAAATCGCATGACATTGTATGGGAATCTACGTATTCGCTAGTCATCATTTTGGTCTGATTTCTGGAATGGGCTGACATCCGTACAAGCCATATTGAATCTTTTCTTCGGCTAAAGCTGGAAAACCGGAAAACTTCACAACATACGGATCGAATCTCACGCAATTCACCTGTCATTTCCATCGTTGCTTGGCCGAATCCCGCACAATATCACTCGACTTTTTTTATTGAAATTGATTGAAACATTCTTCAGAATAAAAAAATCGAAAACTTTTGTTCAAAACAAAAGTTATTTTCCAGAAAAAGTGTCTGTCATGTTTCTGTGTCTCATTATTATCCACAACTTTAGACGCATATAACCTTTGCCATTTCCATAAATATTGTGAAAAAAAATGTTAAATTCCCCAACTACAGAGCAAGGGAATTTTATATTGAGATTATGAAAGAATAAATATGATGCTTTATTTAACAATATTCGTTTTTCGTTCCTGAAAGAGTTATGATTCTTAACCTGAAAGATAAAAGACAGAGCAATGTATTTCGTTTTGCGTGATTTTATTAGTACGTGAAATGTTACGCAGTTTTTGGTACGTCGTCTCGACCTTATCCGATCGTTCTTCTCAAGCTCAAGGATATATCAATCGTTTTCATAAATGGATTTCATATCAAAATACTTGTGCTCGATTACGAGAGCAAAACCGAACAACAGGTGGGACATCAAGAACCAACAAACATAATATAGCCTTGTATCATTCCTATGATATTGGTACGGATGTGACTGATGAGAGATTAATAAGGATTACTTAGAACCCTTTTCGTGGCATCAAACTAGGGCCTGATTTTTTTGGATTTGTTCAGCTTGAAAAGATAATCTCGTAGGTCTCGAAGAAAATTGGCTCAAGTGGAAAGAAAATTAGGTAACCGAAATACCTACGAAATTGTACCTGTCCTCCTCTAAAAGACAATCAGTATTCTGAAAGCTCTTTGATAAATGATTCGATTGAATAGTTTCATATGCCCGGTAGCTTTAGCTTGCACATCCATCATCATCAGTGTTGTTATTGGCGAAAGCCAACATATTGCTTTTGATGCCATGATGTGTTCGAAAATAGCTTTTTACACATGTGCAAGTCCTTTATCGTGCACTCATATATCATTTTTCGCGAAAACACATTCTATGGAATTTTGAGTTATAAAAGAAAACACTACAACCACTACAACGTTTACCTAAATGTATTTTTCTTAGGAATGAAAGCAACTTGCGACGATGGAGTTGAAAAATGAAGTGATTCTATTGTTCAAAACTGTTTACTGTCATGCAATACGTGGTCCCCAACATGTAGGTCAAATCCATCCTCAATTCTAGAACGCACTTGCATGGCTGACCATGATTTTATAGGTAAGCCACACGGGTAATTCTAGGGGAATACATAAAAGCCCAATCTTGACCGAACTATGATGAAAGGAGAAACATTCAATGGTGAAAGCTAGATGATGGCCAGAGAAAAAATATATATATTGGCAAGGATGCAATATAAGAAGCATTTTGTTGGGCCATCTGACAAAGAAGTTATTGTCATAAGTGCATTCAATATTCTTCAAGGAAGCTAAGATTAAACGCACTTTGTTGAGACTGATGAGTTATGAATAGGGTAAAAGAGAAAGTAAGGTTAAGAATGAATGTTTGTGTGTGTGACACAAACACACAAGAAGTCAGTAGGACTAGATATTTCTTTAGTCAAGAAAATCATTGAAAGAGCTTGCTAAGCTTTCTGTCCCCCATTTTTAGAAAAAAAAGACAACGGAGTAAGCTTTTTCAAAGGGACTGTTCATACCATTTACGGTGAATTTGCCATCTGTAACCCAGTAAGGTAGGAATCCTTCAGTGTCAGTGCCCTCATGCTTAAAAACCAATTTCCCTGCATCCACATCCGCTTGAGTCCACTGGAATATAGGACTAGACAAAGAAATGGTGCGATCGTAGATATTTCCAATTCCACTTCCACCAGATCCAGATGCTGATGGATTTCCTTTCGTGGAATATTTGAGAGCTGCTCGATCGGAATCCCAGTCTTCGTCCACATAATTCAAAATATCTCGACTCAAACGTCGCATCCCCGTGCTCACAACGTTCACTGAGAGACTCGCGGAAGGTGCTCTTTTGGGGGGATGATTATTAACTCCTTTTATGATTACGTCCAGTTGGCAGGCATACATAAAATTGGCTTCTGAATTCCATGCGACAAGTTCAATCTTATCTCTTGGCGTTTCGGAGCCATCGTGTCGATAAAATATCCTTGCCTTATCCAAATCTAAGGAAGAGAATCTATCAATAAGATAATGAGAAGAGGATGAGTGTGCGTTAAGTGAAGTGAATGAGGGAGATAGGCGTAGAGACTCTCGTTCTTTTTCCAATACGCCAAACGACGGCCCTGATGTTATATTAAAGAAGACAGGCTGCTCATCCGTAGAGCTTCCAGCTATACGAATCCGGAGGATTTTAGACGATATCGAGTCTTTCCCACCTTCCATCACAATGAGCGGTTTGAGTGTGACAGAACTCGGCTTTTTCCTTGTGAAATGATGAATGTCGCAGCGGAATGGGCCAGACGTCAGTGTCACTTCCAAGTGGGATGTTGACACGTTGAAAAGAAACCAATCCGTCATTGGGGAGAAAGGGGTCAATTTGAACGAGTAAAAAACTCTTTTGGCAACCAAGTCCGCTTGTGTGAATGAGAGGGCTGGAGAGGAGCCCAGAGTCAATGAGTCGGTGGCAGCTTGAGAACGAAATTGCAAAAAACCAAATCGAGGAGCTTCCACAATGATGTATCGGATTGCTTGATCTGATGTGGAAAGAGGAAATGTTCGATACTGCAGCGATTTTGAAGAGATTGTTGTATCAGTTGTCCCATTCAGACTGAGAGTGTTAGTGCCGGATTGTTCAAGGCGGAGTGATACAATCCGGAGACGAAACCGGAATTCTGAAGGCACTTTTGTTTCAGATAAGGAAACATGGAATGTGAACTCATCCTCGGTGGGCATATCACTGTAACATTGAAATAAATTGATAAGTCAAATAGCGATACATAGCATACTATACCCGTGCTCAGAGCCCTTATCACGACTTTCCATTACACATCTGTGAATGTTTCCCACAGGCATGCCATATCATGTCATTATACCATAATACTGTTCTAACCGTAAAAGCAATTTTATCTAACGGCCAAGGCACATACGCACGTGTCATACTTCGTAATAAAATTCTGCATATTACTTTATATTCTATAACCCCATCCAGAATGTCATTTATGCATATTATCTAACATTGTACATGCATGGTCGAGTGAAAATCGATACCGCTTATACAAAACAGACCTATACATAGCTGTTCAATCTGTTTATTATAGCGTTAGGTATACAGTATACGTTATTCTTTTGCATTATGTCTCAATTCCACGATCAGTAACAAATTTTTATTCAACAACGGTACGTGTATACTGCTGTCAGTGGCGAATCAGATCAAGAAAACACATCTGAAGTGAAGAAAGGAAATGACAATTCCTACATGCATTATGGTTTTTGTAGTTTTCAATGAAAAGTTATGCATATGTATCGTTATGATGCATCCAATATGTGCGCTAGTTCAGAATTGTAGGCGTCATTCCGTCATGATTGTTCCAAATGCATGCGGTATTTAATCTTCAAATTTGCTTAAGCCCTACATAAACAGTCCTAGAGAAGAAATTACTGTCATTCTACCACATTCTGAAAAGAGTAAAATTCGATAAAGACTCAAGGAAAGTAACGGCTGAGTATACATCACAAGAAAGCTGGAAAGCGTCCAGAATATAGCGTTGACATTCTATGGCGGCACCGCCAACAACAACCAAGTTAACGTTACATATGGTATAAAATATCAACATAAAAGTACAGAAAACTCTTGTTCACTCCTGTCTGTCTGTGAACACTCACAAAGTATTGTTCCACTTACTTCAAAGACTCGCTGACTACTAGATGGATGCTGTTATTATCATGAAAGGGACAGATGTAATATTTACTACAAGAGCTTATACTGTCAGATAATATATAGTATGTGCCTTGTGTGCGAAAAATTCACTCTTGTAAGAAAGTACCTTGAATGTTGATATGGCAGGAAAGTATATTTTTTCCCGAGAAAGTTTTTACGAAAACAGTATATACTTGCCTTGGCCTCTGTAACAAATATCGGAGACGACCAGCCTGTAAATCTAATTGTGTGAAATGGTCCGCACTCGCCCATTGTCCATTTGTTCGACGGAGTTGCAAGATACCCGCTTTTGGAGGTGAAACAACATGGTACTCCACGACAAGCCCTTGCTCTGCTGCATTCGACGTAAAGCTAAGATTGTAGTTGCTGATAAGTGCAGCTGTGCCCATCACGTTCGCCACTTCAAGTCCAGTATTCAATTCTGGTGCTATGCGTAAAGAGAATGTCTCGATTCTCAGCACGGCCGTGTTTGATACGCTGCTTCCATCCGTCACTTTCAGAGCCATTTTCGAGCTCGAGAGCCCTTGATCCACGTACCTTCAAAAAAGGATAAACAAATGATGATTACTGCTTGGATGAAACTCAATCGATCTTTCAAAAGAAGTAACCTGTCCATGAAGACTTTTACGTTTGGGCGCATATAAAATACATGAGCAAAAAAGGCAGCCCGGTCAACAAGGGTAAAATGCTATCAAACTTGATTAAAAAAGTCCATTGGATTTACTGTCAGACAGAATTTTAGCATTTTGTATATCTTCTTGTAGTTAATGGGTTCATACCTAAAATATGTTCATACCTAAAATATGTTCATCTTTTGCTGTAGAGAGATATCGAAACTCATTTGAAAAGCATAGGCTTTAATTTTAATGCCTCCAGTATTTATTTTAGGATGGTTTTGTACTTGCTATAAAGCCATTTGAAGCATAACAATAATTCGGATGGATATTGTGCCAATTCAGTGGATCTTCCCAACCACACAATTAAGCTAATCGTGAGGATACATAATGTCATAACTTCTTAAACTTACCAAATACGCCCAGATTCAAGGTCGGCTTGTGTAAAGTTTCGTAATGGCTTTCCGGTATCCGAAGAAAGTTCCAAATATCCCTTTTTTCTCTGCGGCTGTCCCAATGGACACGACTGAAAAATGGAGCTCTTCCGAGGGAGTATCCGGGTCCAGGGCAGTAATCACTTCCGGCATTAGTTTTATCCGTGTGTTCTAAATGGTTGAACGTTGAATAAAGGAATTAATTACAAAGCCTTAATAAGTTGAAACGCCCACAGCCTAAGCTGAGATTCATCAACGGGTAGCTACAAACTTTGAAATTAACTTAATCCTGCATTATCGTTATATTTTTTTAACTGTTTACGAATCACTGCCTTATGTTTGGCGGTATTAAAAGGTGAAAGTTTCATCTTGTATTGCACCGGTTTGCATGCAGTCTCTGCCTCTTAGTGTTCAGGGTTTTATGTATGACGCGTTTCAGTAATTTCATACGTGTACTATAATATTGCTCAATACCAACTGCCCTATATTAATAAAATTACAGTTTTCTCCCATCTCGACATATAAAATAGCCCTTTATGCTACAAAATTGTATCGAAAACGTTCAAAACACAACGCCAAACAAAGAAGCAGTTTCAACTAATGAAACTTTGTCGTGACCAAAATTGTCTCGTTCAACGTTTTAGTGGAAGCGGAAAAGATTCATTTCACCTAATAAACAGGAATTTTGCTAGCCTCATTTCCATAAATCTTTGAGCTCCTATTCCCTTGTCGCCTAAACATTCAACATTCAAAAAATTATATTCGTATACACACACTGTGACTATAACGTTGCTGCTCTCAAACTTTACGAATCTATATTGCTTCCGCGCATAGGCGAGCCTTCACCGAATACAATATAACGCAGAATTAATTGCCTAAAAGACCTACCCATCTACAGCTCCGTTTTATCATACGCCCAAAGCCCTACCACTTAAGCCGGACGATCTTTGTCTTGTGTATAAGTTCGGCTACATCGACGCTCATTCTCTTCCCTAGCTTTTTACATTTTCATACTCTCACATTGGCTGTCCTCTCGTTTTGCTTTCACTTTTTGTAGCTATAAAGGAACAGCGGCCACAACTTCCTTACTTCACAGAAACCAAACGGGCAAAACTATTTTTTATGTAGCATCGTCTTATTCACATGCTATCCAGGTGTACAATATGACGGCGGAAAATAAAGACCTCATAATCATAATAATACCGGGTAAGATAAATGAAAGCCAGGCTGGCGAGTTGAAAGTAAGCAGAAACTCAATTGGGGGTCTGCCTTCTTTCCAATTCAGCTTAGTCACCTTCATTTATTTCAAAGAGGTAAATCTGCGAGAAGTTTCAGTATGAAAGAGCTGCCATCCAATATTCGATGTGCATCTGTGCATGTTTGTTTTGTACTGAGAAGGCTGGATAAATGTCTTTCTCATAAATGAATAATAGGCTTTGGGGCTTATTTTTTTTCAAACAAAACACTGGGCCTAGCTCTATTTAAGTTACCAGAAAGAAGTCAGCCCATAAGGAAAATAAAGATTATAGCAAATTTTAATATGGTTCAAGACAATAGTAGTCCTTAGTAGTATATAAACTGCTTCTATCTTGCTTTTTGAAGTTTTTTTCTTACCTCAGCAAGTCGAAGGACTGAGCCCGGGACTAATCGAATTTCTGGCGGATCATTGACTGCAGTTATTTCCACAGGCAGTGTCAATACTCTCTCGTCCTAGAAATATTCCAGAGGGAGATGAGCATCATGACAGTTGAAAATGTTCCCCCGGACAAAAAAAAGTCAGTTGTCATCGCCGTTGTCATCATAGACATCATCAGAGCAACAAGATAGACAATGGAAGAATGAGTTAAGAAGATAAATTTTGATGGAAATGGTGGTGTTTTGGCCGTCAGAGCAAAAGGTATATCGTCGGTTTTCAGAGTTGGATTTATTTTCCCCGCAAGTGTATTGCCATGATGAGACGGCAGGACAGTTTCAATATAATAGTCACGTCAGCGGTTATTCGCCGACAGGGTCATCATCATCAGGACGATCCAAGTCATCATTGTTGTCCAAAAAAGTGCATCGTGGGTGCAGTCGTAGCGAACATGTATTACATTGATAAAAGAAAAACAATTCCGGGGGAAAGAGCATGTCAAAAAAGAAAAAAGAAAGTCATATCAAAACTTAGTTGCAACAACAATACATTTCATAAATTTTCAAAATGGGCACAATGCCTATAACTTTTTCCCTCATTCAAGTCATTGAGTAAATGCATTGTTCGTCGAGTGAATCTGTACAAAAGTTCGAATGATACACAGCTATTCAAAACAATTTCTTCACAAGAATGTTAGAACTTTTATACAAATATTGTCATTCGAAGAAGGTTGAAAGGATAAAACTCCATACGAGATGGAAAAGTTTTGCATTATGTGCTGTAACAAAATACTGACTGATATTGCAATGTCAAAATCTGTATAAGTCTATTTAAAAATCGATGCCATCTATTGTTACTTGATAACCTCAGCTAGTTTTAGTATTTTGAAAGTTAGGAAACAGTAATGGATACGGGGTGCGTGTGTAGAAGACTACAACAACAAAATCATTTTCGCCACACACTCCCCTCAATTTTTCGCTCCTTCCCCTCTCTGGTTTAATCCTTTTTGCTAGCAGAGGGGCTTGAATGTTATGAAAGAAAAGAGTCTGGTTTTGTACGGGGGATTAGTTCATGGTAGCATTATTTATTGAAGTAACCGCAGTAATAGGGTGAAAAACCGTAGGTGAAAGAAGGAATTCATTGACAAGAGATAATAATGCAACATAAAATGTGGTACACGAAGCAGAAAGATAAAGAGAATACATGAGGTGTTGAACAGTCAATAACCTCTAGGAAAATACACGCTCATAGACTTAAGACACACAAACAACGGAGGGAGTAAGTGATCAACAAAATAGTTACTTTACAGCAAAGCAATCTAGTCTTTACTTTTGGTAATTAGAGGAATAAATCAAAATTACTTTGTTTGTTTGAAACGTAACTTCTAAGAATACGTTTGTTGTAGAAGTCCAAAGCAAGAAACATTTAGTTTGAATCTTTCATTAAAAACATGGCCGAAACAAAATCTCTATCAGTTTGGTTTGTTGTATTTTGTAAAGATTTTCTTGGTGCTTTTATCATACGAGCACAGGATAAAACATTTGATGGTGGATAGGTTTTTATCTTACATACTTCTGAGTATTCTTCACGAAGCTATCAATGCATACTTAGAACTCTGGGTTATCCTTGTTTTAAATAATTTGTTTCCATTAATAAGATCCAGATCGAAAGTTTTTGAAATGAGGAAACAGAAAGAAAAGAGCCAAAACAGAAAGAAAATCCTTTTGTCCGTTACTTTTATGTCACTCATCCTATCATCATCCAACCGTGACCTCCTTTCTTTGTGTGCGTTTCTATTCTCTTCGTTTTTATTGAATTTATGTAATTGAGTGTAATACAATCCAGATTGATTTTCGATGGAGAAACTAGATAACGCCATGTTTACCAAAACAGTTATCTGTTTTCTAGACGGCATCATTCCTTCCACACCCTAGACAATAAAAGTATATGGCTTGTAGAGCACCGACAGACAGACAGACAGACGGACAGACAGACAGACAAACTCATCGATGTCATTACTTGCTGAACAAAAGTTCAGCTTCGTAATAAAGAACGAGAGCGATTCGACGAGACAAGCAGTAAGGGATAACGACGACATGGAGAAATCGGAACCTAACGATAGTTTTACAATATCAAGACGATGCATTTAATTTATCGGATGCTTCGACAAGCTAGTCTAGTAGAAACTAAGAAGTAAAAGCTGTATAAACTGGTAACTCCACCATCTAAACTTTTACGAGCGACAACAATGCTAAATGATCTGGCCAAGTGTAAAAGTACACAACAGCAAAAGCGAAAAGAGGAAAACAAAAAAGCTTGGAAGCTTCTTTTTTTTTCAAGGAATGGATAGATTTCGTACGTTATACTTTTTTTAGTTCGCTACGTACTCAGAAGTGGGACAGATATAGCAATTGGAGATATAAAAGAAACAGAAATCGAGAAACTTGTCAAGAAACTGTCAAACCAATAAGAGCTAGTTTTCCCTTAATGCTTCTCTAATCAACATAACGTAACTAATTATGCCTATTGCTTTACTATCGGAAAGTTCAAACATACCACACCTTGGCTGAATTACGAATTGTATTGAAATGTAATGTTCTACGTCGTCGTATTATGTATCGTACTGAATTCTTGGTATTCGTGGTCCAAATTCTTAAATACATAATTTGGACCAACCTTACAAAAGTTTGAGGTTGTACGATTTTCATAATTTCATTGAACACAGAGGCACAGAAACAATGCTTGAATGAAAGCTAAACCTAAACTCGCGTCTTTTAACACAATTGTTTTTGAAAATATACAGGTTTTCATCACCTTCGAGCCGTTAATATTTCTATACGGGTTTCATAAAGGTACAAACATCAAACCATTTACCCATGTTTGGTTAGCCCTTACGTATAGCCATGTATATGTAATCCCGAATCCTAACGTTTTTCGTGTCCACGAAAATCTAATGCACATTCTCACTTCACGACAAAAGACTGAAAGCACTAAAAATAAGCCTTTTTCTACGAAAGGCGATTATCGAATACGTGCCAAAATGCTTATTTTCCAACTTCCTGAAGAATTCTGACTACTTCGTTTACACCCTTTGTTGTGTGAACCTGCTCTTGGAACAGATTGTATGCAAGTCGTTAGCTTTGCAAAGCCACAGCAAAAAGACTAGTTGAGTCTAGTGACAATACATCTTTCCAGAAAAGTGGGTGAAAACAGGTTATACTCATAATTGTGTCAGTATTTCGACGTACGTGTGGATAGACTATATCTTCCATGCTATGTTGGTAACCAAATTGTCTAAATAAACGATTTTGATACACTTTTATCTAAGCCCAGAAGATGTCAAAATATCCAAACAATTTTCTGCCCACATGTGGAAAGTACTCCAAAAAGCCAAGTGAGCCATACGCGTACTGAATGTCCTTATCAGGACTTTCACTGCGGATACGGAAATTAAATCTAGCCGTGCTCTTCCTTGCTCACGTGCACTTGTTTCCTTCCAATACCTACTGTTAGTGTGAGCATATATTTTATGTGCCCGATACAGGGAACAACATGCTAGGCGCTAGGCTTGTCTACTTGACAGCTATGTACTACGAAAATTCGAGTATATTTTTCCATACACCTCTTTGTAACAACTGATAATTTATAAAAAATAATCTGACTATAACTTTTTCAGTTAGTTTCACTTTGTGGAATGCGGAATTTGAGTCGACAATTAAGTGTGCCAAACTAGATTCAGATTTCCCCTAATAATTCCTGTGAAGAACCCAATTCGTTATCTTGGAGTGACAAAGTCAGACAAAACGAATGACCTGATTTTTATAACAGTGCATTAGTTATAATTCTCGTTACAATGAATTCATGCAGAATAGAAATCAGACGATTATGCGCAGATATCGTACATCTAATCTCGTCAAGTCATTGAATCCTTATTACATATAAAATAATTTAACTTTTCGTTTTACTCCTTTATGCTGCATAATAACAAACGTATCTATTAGAAGAGAGTCTACGTCATTACAATACTACACTAAGCAATGTTTACCCATACTTGTACTTTTTTACGTACTTTAGATTTTTAACCACGAGAAACAACCACAGATATTTATTTGATATTTATGCAAGTGTAAAATACAAACTTTTTTCCTTTAAAATAGTCTCATTTTTCAAGTTTTTCTAGGCCATTTCATTTTGAGGCAAGCTGGGCGGATCTCAGGGTCCAACTATAAAAGGAGAAAGTGGTAAACTGATATCATAAAACACTCACAGCTGGTGTACTTATATGAAAGATCAGAAGACTCCTCTTTGCATAAAAATACAAACTCCAAGGCACATCTAAAAAATACGTAGTAATAATTTTAATGCATATTTATCCCGAATTTTCGTCTCTTTTATGTCATTCCGGTTGATACAGTTTTGTCCGCTTACACAGTTCTTGGCGAGTTTGTGCAACTGAAGCTGGTATTTACATTTCAACTTTCCGAAAATTCAGCTTTGTGTTCTTGTTCTGCAACAGAGAAATGGAAGCAGTACCAGTGCAAAACGCCTACTTTTTATTACGGAACTTTGTACGAAGCTTTTACAGAAGTCTTGCCAAAAATGTTCTAATAGAACAAAAGCTTCCATGTCTTCGGAGCAGACAAGGTTTATTTAAGTCGAGATGTACATACCTTTCCTAACCAACCAGCCGAAAGTGGATAAATGTAGCTGAAATGGAGAACGGTAATGTGGCATAGGAACACTTTAAGGTTTGGATAAGTGCACTTACTTATGACTAATACATAATATAAGCAGCATATGCAGCATGCAAGCAAACATGTCCAATAATAATATATGGAATAATGTTTTGATGATACATACTTATAGTTGTGGCGGTGTACCAAAATGCGCTGATAAAGCACTTGAACCCTCTTTGTTCCCCTTTCGCAAGAATTTATTACCCAGAGGTTGCGTGCCATAACATGGTGGTGTGTTATAAGGCCGACACTGCACGTGTGTATGTTTCATTATTTCTACATCAAAACCGCAATCGAAACAAGTGTGTTGTTGGGAGACGTTCCCTAGAACCAGGTCAGAGATCTGACTTCGCATAGTGGAATTCTCAGATACTTTTGTTTGTCTTGTGGTCAGAAAATTAAAGCTCAAGGCTGACAATGTAAAATATTAGTTCGGATTTTCACAATGCTAACTAAGACCAAGTTTCCCATACTTAGGATAAATACAAATGTTTTCATCAGACGAGTAAAATGTTTAATGGACATGACTCCCAAGGTTAAACGAAACGGGAAGTTTTTTTTTTCTCTGCCTAACATATTTGGGAGAAATCATGAATGAAAAGCTTACATTTTCTCTTTTAAGTGTCATTATCAATAAAAATAATTGTCTAAAAGACTTCATTGCTTCATATGCATACCGTTTTAAATAGCCAAAATGTATCTTCAATTCTAAAGACACTCGTGTGTCAGTAAAGCTTAAATCTAATCGAATCTAATAAATTATCATGAAAACAGTGCTACTTTCACTGTTTTCTTGCCGAATTCGAAATCAAATATAGAAAGTCGTCAAGAGAAGCTGCAAAATGATGCGCATCATTGAATATAAAAGGCAATGTTAATCAACCAAGCAGCCGTTGATGCTACTCCGTTACCTTTCTTGGTTTCATGATTCCTTCTATGCAGCGACAGTTATTTTTTAATACCTATTATAAAACGCGGCGGTGGTATGTAACAATGCACTTTTTTTCACTTTATTGAGCTCAGCTGAGCTTTTCGCAATGTAATGGTGGGTGGATATGGCAGGGTATAATATACCGAAAAGCGTCCAATTATCATGCTAGTGACCAGGAAAACTTAGCGGAGAGGCAGGTGAAAGCCTACATGAGTCTGAGGCTATTTTGCGCGCCGGAGTTTACATTTGAAATCAACCTAAAAAATTCTTTGAAATACTGAATACTATTGAGGGCGCCAATTTTTCCAAGATAATCTC
>VICI01003599.1:0-12870 GCA_019593645.1 Akabosia matsudoensis | reverse complement strand
AAGACGGTACAGCGTCGTATAGGAATGAAAATCCTAAAAGTGAAAAGGAAATATTGGAGACGCTAGCGACGCTGGGACTTTCAGTATAGTGTTCCGTCTGAATGTGTTCTTTCACACGCAGTCATGAGGCAGCTGTAGAAGCGAGTAGACGGGCAGTCATAAATTTTCCAGAATACGTAAAATTCGCGTATAATCCACATGAAAAACGGACAGCTCAAACACAAATACTTTTACACCGAGAAAATCTTTCAGTCATGTAGTGCTCTGCACGGTGCGGTGTGATGGAAGCTGTTTGATTTTTTTATTAGCCCTATGGTAATTTTAGTGACCATATTGTAGAGAAGGTTCTTCTGAAACCAATTTCATGTTTCCCTGTGAATCTAATAAGAGAAAAGTTATAACATAAAACCAAAAATAGCTGATTGTTGATCTTGTACGTGCCCGTAAGATCCAATCTAAGAAGCAGAAAACGTATAAGTCTTTTGGAAATACGAGGATTTGCAAAAAGGATTATTAGGTGGTAAGTTTCCTATTATTATCAATTATGAAAGAGACGCATGCTTTCACCAAACAACAGCGTTACCTCGTGGTTTCCTTGTAAAATGTGACTGTGAATAAGCTTTTAATGTTATGGTTGTTGGAGAGCTGAACCGCAGTGGATTCAGAATGGGTGTAAAAATATGCATGCTTAAAAAATTGTTATTTTTTTGGCGGAGGTAAAATCTGGAGAAAGCACATTAGACAAACTATGTAGCAAGGACCACAAAAACCAACATATCATTTTAGGATGGCATTGACCTGTCATTCCTTATCCACAGCTACATTATGGCATTCTTCCATAATGCCTTTCCGGTGAAATGATCATCAGCATTATATAAACACAATAGAATTTAGAATTAACTTCATTCATAGTTGGCAAGAGAAAAGCATGTTTGAAAATAGGTTCTTTCTATTACATATGCACATAGCTGTGCTCTATTATTAAAGGTTACACATACGAGCTATAAGGTATCTCGTTTTGCCTGAATTCCATGTAGGTTCTCAGGCCAGGCCATGATTACAATAATCGTCACAGCTTTACTCCTTACGATTAGTTCATTGTTGCGTTCGCTTTTGAAATTGTTTACTTCTAGACAAACCAATGTGCAGTCGTGAGCCCAAATATGCATGCTAAAAACCTAAACGAACGTTTAGCTCTGTGAAGCAACATGTACGGATTTTTCATGATTTCTCTTGAGCACCAAGTCTCTATGTGACTATGGGAAAAAAGTATACCAGCTGGTGGAAAACTGTAGCTCTCTAATACTTGGAATAGAAAGCAAATTATTTTCTTCTCTGTCGCACAGTTGAATGTGTAAATTCATGTATACGAAAAAGAGGCGGAAAAACATTATCGTGGGGAAAGGAAATGGGAATGGAGAAAGCAGTATAATAGGCAGGAGTGACATGTACGATCAAAACTAGTGTTTTATCTCCTCTCTCCCTTTCTTTCTCTTTTTTCTGCTATTCTGATCATTTAACAAGTTGAATCGAGCAAGTAAGAGGAAAAATGTTTCTACCTAGGTCTCAACGAAATTCGAGTGGACTGCATGTGTTTACCGACAAAGTGCAAGCACAATGTGCCTGACAAACATATATGATGTAACAGTAATTATTATCAATATTAATTATTACGTGCCATGAAGCAAAGTGTACCAATGAATTCTATTCACTTACATCATTTTATCTGAGAACGCAGGCAAAAATTTTGCGAATTCAAACCTTGAGTGTTTTTTATTCACAAGTCCCTAAAATTCAATATTTAATAGCAAGGAACACATTTTATTTTTTCTGAACAATATCGCTGCTCCTTGATACTGCATAAGAGGTTTTCCGAGTGGAATTCGAATCCAGGCGGCTTCCATTAGAACATGTAACAGCTATTGCAAGGCTCTTGTAAAACCCCCGTTTCCAACTTTCCAAGGTCTATATCACTTCTATATACACAAGTATTGTGCATGCAATTTGGGTGACGCCATATAATAAAAACAAAAAAGTGCAAAGTCTACTTCTGCTTTACCTTTCCCCATTCCGGCAAACCTTTATTAGCGGTTATTACTTGCCGTTTCCCCACGATATGACTGATCAGATTTTCATGAGATGATTAAACGGAGGGTAGCTCATTTATATTACACGCCATAATAATAACCAAGAAATTGCATTTTTGGATAGGAAGAAAATGCTATGATAAATTGATATGGAGTATTGTTGAAACTTGCTAGAGAGTAGTGTAAGAATGCAAGCATGTTGACCCTATTTGGGAGAAGTTTCACATAAAATTTGGTTACGAAATCAGTGCAAGAGAAGTGACTGGGATCCCAAAATATTGTTTGGAAGGATTTTTGAAGAAATAATTACACGAAAGGATGCATTGTGAGTTAAAAAAATGGATATGTATTCGCGTCAACATTATGAGCGACTACGTAATTTCAATACAGCAATATGAACAAAGAAATTCATTGTAGTTGCTTATGTTATCCATTATAAAGATTTTCTTTGATTTTTCTAGAACAAACTAGATAATTGTTAAGGAGTCCCAATTTTTGAGCGACCTCCATCATTTGTGGTTTTGCTAGATGTTGTAGGCTATGCTTACACTTTCACGCTAGACTTGAATTCAATATATCCTATACTAAGTATGTACACAAACAAAAGGATTTGTTTAGAAAATTAAGTTACTAGAGAAAGCGCATTGACTCAGTTTGCACATTGTGTAGAAAGAATAAATACAACTTCAACTTGGCAGCAGACAGAATTTTAAATCTCATGAATCGGAAGTGAGCAGATCACAATCAAGTTTGTAAATAATTTTGCATTTCATTCGAAATTTGGCTCTATCAGATATATTTCTTTTTGTCGTTTAACGGAGAGTGAATAAACTTCAATAAATTATTGATACTAATGTAAGGTTTTAAGGCAAACTACATGGGTATGTTACGTTTCCACACTACACACTATACAGTATATGGTTTACAGCAATCGGATCCTCCAGATTGTATAGGTCTATAGGGCCACACATAAGATGTTAACATGATCCTATATTTATACTATGTATTTATCACTTTCATTACACCATAATTACTTTACAATTTTTAAACGAGGAGAAAACAGAAACTCTCGATAGTATATTGAAATTAACACTCATCGACTTTCATGACGGCTGATGCGAATTGGGAAGCAAAAGCGATTTGATTCCTGTCGCTATAATTCACGCAGCCCCCTACTTTTGACAAAAGGAGCATTGTAGGCATGCCAATGACTGTCAATAGAATTAACACAATTATATGCTACACCTCTTTTTGCCAGCGAACCGTCCATTTAGAACAAGACAGCACGTTCCACTTAACAACTAAAATCGCTTTGAAAGCTCAAAGCTGGTCTCAACTCCAATAGAATCAGCCTCAATTGTCATGTCCTTCGACAGTTCTATTTTTGGCATTTTTTATACTCTACAGCAGTTGAACTTTCAGTGTGCTTTGATGTTGTAATTACAGGTTTCGCATACAAACAGTACACTAAAAAGAATGATCTAGTTCACAGAAATTTCTCATGGTGTTTTCAATCACTTTCCCTTGGCTATTTCTTTCACAAGCAATTTTTACAAAAGAAAATAGTTATTTGTATCGAAAAACTGACATCTATACCAAATTCTGATTTTTCAATCACGCAATAGGAAAAGAAAGTGTCTCTGTATACGACCTTGTCATGGTGGAGCACAAAAATAATGTGAATCAAAGAAAATGGCATAAAGGATTGCAATGTAAGAAATCAGAAAGTTTCCAGTTTCACGGGCTTCTCTGAAAACATCGTCTTATATAGTGATACTCTTCATAATTGGATACGTAAAAGAGAAACCAAATGATCTATAATTCATTTTTTAAGGCTGTGGGATGAATGAAAGTTACTAAACAAGAATACTAACTGACTACTTAGGTATATGGAACATTATATGTCGATGAGAAGCGGGTCTGGAAAGAATGTACTAGTATGCACAAGAATTTTCATGTCCCGAATGCCTTCCTTTATAGAATCTGACACATTTCAGAAACCCTGCCAACCGTGCAGCCAAAATATATCACATACAATTATAATCATCAGCACGTTAAGTGTAACAGACAACAATAAAGATGTGAAGAGCGCTAGGTGCTCATTTTACTCTTTGTCCGTCAACTTTCATCATGAGTGTAAACACATAAAAGCCATCATAAACATTTTCACCACAACATTGATGAGCGTTTCCACATTTATATCCTAGAACATCGCTATCAGCCATCACTCTCACTTACACAAGTTACTCTGTTGCATCAAAGATTGAGAAACAAAATTTGCTGAAAAGATAGCAAGAACGAAAATGTGCGATGGGTGATTACTGTGAGCACGTAAAAAGTTTATTGCAAACAACCTTGCCTTGCTGCATGGGATTCTCCATGAGTATGCTTACTGCTTTCTGGTACAAACACATAGATATGGCGAGGGAAGTGATGCCGGAATTAAAGCCATGCTGTTAGCATTCAGTCACGTGTCCAAAACGTGAGTTTCGATATGAGTACTCTATATAGCCCTTGTATTTTTTAAATAAATGCTCGCTGAATTTTCTTTATAGGAGTTGTGAGTTGATTTCGATCTGGCATTCTGAGGACAGAGTATAATATACACAGGTCTGCTACTGTTCACCTGAACTTTAGATCGGAAGACGTGAATTATGAAAAGTTCAGTTTCTTCGGAGAAAAATATGAGTATGTCTTATTCTTTCCGGTATAATTTGCTAACTTTATAATAGATAGAAAAATATTAACGTTCACGTGACACTTTGTTCAAGTTGTTTGCATATTGGTACATACAAATCAATTTGCTTCCATAGAAAAGGCATATACAGAGAATAAAATAGCCATTTGAATGTTGAGAGAATGCTTTGGTGGCACCTTTCAGAAACCTTAATACTGCGTAGACATAACATTCCAAGTCTCTACTCTCTACTCTGGGGAAAGTGAATCAATCGAAATGTCATCTTCCTGTCATCTTAAAATGAAAATTCAACTCAAACCTGTCATAAGCATATGTGTAACAAATGCAAAATTCCCTTTTCAGAATCAACTCCATCCTTAGAGACGTAGTAGTCCTGGTTGGATTCACTTCTTCTGGACCACGGATGGCTGCTTTTTCGTTCAGTTACTAAGGAAAAAAGAAAAGGGACTTTCTCCAAATGTGCCATGCATTGAAAATCTTAGCACGTTTAAAACCGAAGACACTCCCTGAATTGGCATCCTCCCTTAATATGCATAAATCTATTAACATGATTTAAACTTGGATGGGAGCTAGAAGATTATTGTCTGCTGGAGAGGAGAATATTAAATAAGCTGTTAAAATACGTCTCCAGTCAATCTTCGTCAAAATGCACAAGCACGAAGTGTAGCATAGCTCAAAATGGTTTAAACATCCTCGAGAAAGAAAAAACATAGTTTCAAATATCAACATATTTAAAAGTTGACAGTTTAAGAAATATATACCTTTTAAAGAAGTTTGCTCTTCAGTTTTACTTTTGAGCCACCTTTTCGTAAAGTTTCTATACTGCTGTCGAGATAGGAAAGTGGCCATTTTGAATGTGCTTGAGTGGATCGAAGAAAATTGCTCCCAGGATGGTGCACAGGCTGATGATGATGACATGAATGGCAACGTAAAAGCGGCTGTTTATCCCGTCGAGTACTCCTTCTTCTATGCTTTCTCCAAGTTATGATGGTAAAAACTATTTTTTTTGGAGTTTTTCCAATCATTTTGGTTTTACCGAACGTGACGTTGCCTTGTAAAAATCAACTTGTAGCGACAAGTGTTATCCTCTGGTGAATTTGCTGCCATAATTCTTCTCAACGATTCCGTCTCCAAGAAAACTGTACTCTTCGAGGGTAAAATCTAAAATTAAATATGGCTTCTGGAAGACACTCGGATGAATGAAGTTTGAATGGAAGTACTCAATGTGAAATCCTAGCACATGAAATTCTCCTACCTCTAATGTCTCTTCAGTCACAGGATTATCCTCCTTGAACATGATATGCCATTTCATTGCAAGCGACTTAAGTAACCCCGAATTACTGAAGTAGACTGATTGAGACGGTTTCCTGACGAAGTAATATACTTTTAATGAAATGTTTCCATACATTTGTGCTTATCATCGAATGGGCAAGCCATTATCAAGATTAAAACCGTTCATCTGCGCCAATAAATGACCCTGAAGATATTTCTTTGTTCCAAAATTTTCTGGGTGAGGAAATACATAAAACTTTCGTAACTTTATTGTAAAATGATACAAGTTATGCTATTATGAAATGTTGATGTGAATTTTGAAAAATATTTATTTTAAAAACATAATGCCATCCGACTTTCCAGGGGATGAACCCTTCTCCGCATTGAAACGTGCTGAAAGCCTTTAGCACTTATTGCCGGTCCGCCAGTTCAACTGCAACAAGTGGAAAACGTGAAAGAAATTGAAACCAAGGAACACCAAAATATGTGTTCTAACCACGGTAAGCTGATCAACCTCTATAATCGATGTTATTTGAATAATAATAAAATGAAATTATTTGTTTTGTAACTATCCCTACTGATTGGAGTGACTGAAGTCGAGACAGTTTGGTATTGAGCCGGATAGTTTTGTCAAGGAAGTAGATTGTTATTCAAGTAGCGAAGAAAGTTAGTAAAATTGCACAGCTATGCTTACACAAAGCACACTTTTATGGCACCTGCCCCCTAAAAACTTTTATCTTCAAGGAATAAACGTGTGGGCTTGGCAAGTTATATATATGGGCGGATCACATTAATCTCAGGAACTGCAACTCTACCACGAGAAGCTTGTACAAATCGTGCATAGTTACTCAATCTATGCCTGAGGTGCAAATTTACGAGAGAGGTGTAGTGTTAAATCGAACTCCCATGAATGGGTAATCGTATTATGAACATAGAGTTACTAATCAAATACATGAGTGAACGCTAATCCAATGATGATAATTTAATATACACCAATGCATATCGTGAAGGATAATTTGGAATTAACAACTTCCCTACTTTTTTCCCTGTACGACTGCTATTGGTATTAGTACTGTTTATATTTAACTTCCGGGGGTTTGACAAATTCAGATTGTTAATCGGACATACAGCGCATCGCTTGGCGACCTCAATGAACCCGATAAAACCTACAAAAGGAAAATTAAAACTACGCTTAATCTTACATTTTGGATACAATTGGGTAACATCTAGAGCGATTTTGACTTTGTGACATGAAACTTTTCCCGTTACGCATTCCCTTTCGATAGATGGTAAGAAACACTGGACAAGTGAGCTGTAAAATACAATAAAGTGGCCAGAAGAGTTAAACTAGGCAACCACACTTTGAAAATACCCTTCGCTCACTGGCTGAGCCTTGCTGGAAGGCAAAAGTTCTCCGATTTTAACCCACACATTATTCCTAAGTCGCAACCTCAACAAGTCTGCAGATAACACTCAGGCTCGGTGTAGATCCAACTTGGGGAATACTGCTATAGAGTTTATTATGAGGAGAATCTGACAAAAAATGGCACAATCATGAGATGGAAGAAAATGTGTAGCTCCCCTGGGGACGCAATATGAAGTCCTCGTTATTATAGTGTAGCTACAACAAAGCATGTATTCAAAGCACATAGATATACTTGAGTGCATTATCTCCACAGCCGACAAGATCGGGGCTCCTAACAATCTTTCGAGCTGTTGAATGTATTTCAGTATAAAAACAATAGATCTATAGAAGACCTAAGTTTGAAGTTACGCGCAGACAATATTATTACGACGCTGCCGATGTGGGGATATTTTTATATCATTTTGTGAAGCAACGTGATGATTTTCCTGGTGGTGGTAAAATTAATGGCGAATGTAGCCTTTCTCTTCACCACTGTACCATACTGATTGTGTGTACATTACGCAAACCATCAGAAAATCAAACTACACAAACTTAAGTATCTAGTTGTTTATTTATTCCAACAGTCCAATTTCTGCCACTCTTGAGTTGGAGTATACTGTGTGCGCGTGTGAACAGTGTATGCTATTTGAATCTTCCTTGAAAGCGCAGAATTGGCTCACGTTTTATATTGTTTCATAGAAACAGCCACCATTTTTGCCAATTCTGTTTAATTTTTGCAACACAGGCTGAATGTTAAATATAATACGTACTTTATAAAATCCTGTTTGATCCGTCTTTCTTGTTTCCAAATTGCATGTGCTCCAAAAGAAGTTCCCAATTTATGTTGCAAAATAATGAACAAAGTTTCAAATAGATCAGTTCTATGCATGATAATCTCCACATTAAAGAAAATTGGAATGCTGCAATGCCCTGAGAATGCATGACCTTGTTATTAAACTTTAAAGTAAAAACATTTCACTTGAAATGAGGTAGAAAATAGAGAAAAACATCCAACAGTATTGGGTAAACCAACACTATCGTGGATTCATCAGTTAATCCTTGAAATCAAATGTCATTCGCTGTACTTGTATGTTGCGGTTCCACACGTGAGTTACGTGCTAGCAAAATTATCTCAAGACAATGGGAATGGGCCTATCCGTGTGTTACTACACATGCCACAACCATTGTCCTTAAATTCAATAACTAAAACAATAGGGGCCTTACTGTCTATTCCTTAAGAAGGTGAAGCTGGTCACATTCACATGGAAAATAGTGCATTTCCACACAGTGCAAACAAAAATCCCCATATGTACGTTTTATTTTCATTTCTCAGATAATGCGAATTTTACTGATCCATCGTTTACTTCGGACTATTCCTTGTCACAAGAATCTTCAAACTGCTCAGACTCTCTGGCCAAGAGCGACAATCCACATACTCCGTTGTACACACCTGACGTTTCCACGGTGAAGGAAGAGATTCGCTGGGGATTCATGCTTCACTCTTATGGATTCGCCTGCATGTTTTTCTTTCTGGCATTTTATGCCTTTTTTTCTATACTCAACTTGAGGTAAGAACACGCTCAAGCGCATCATTCTGCATGCAATATAGATCATGAATCAGAGTAGTACTGATTGAATTTAGCTTGCCTCGTTTCCAAACTTGCACAGTCAGGCTTTGTGTGCAAAATTATGTGAGTGTTCAGCGAAGATAGGAAAAAGCAAAAAAAGAATCAAACAGAGAGGGATAATAAAAATGTTCGGTGAAAGTCAACATGACAGAACAACAAGTTGGGAAAAATGCACAATAGATACGAAGCATGTCTCTNAAAGTCAACATGACAGAACAACAAGTTGGGAAAAATGCACAATAGATACGAAGCATGTCTCTTAACTATATAGGTGCGCATTTAGTTTTGATTGCATGGAGGTCGATACAAAGAGTACTCCAACCTATACATGTAGGTTGGTTCGTTGAATACAAGAAATGACAAAGGAAGAAAGAATGTATTGAGTTCACTTTTATCTATCATAGTAACTTAACCATGAATGAATCAGGATTTAACTTTAATATAACCGTCCAACGACATGGGATCATGGTAATATACATAGATTTATATGATGATTAGAAGGCATTAGGTCCCAAGATATATCGAAGGCTGGAGCGAACGACATAGTAATTTTTATAAATGTGTCGTAGAAAGTAGTGTGGAAACGTATCTTATATGTAGTTAATCTAAAATATATAATATCTCTTGTCTTGAACCAACGAATTCATCAGGTCTCAGTTGTCGGCGCGGCCGTATATGTCGACGATAAACAGTTTTCTATGCATGCTGGGTGTGTGCCGTTCCGGAGTGTTGTTCATCGACCCTTATGGACTCCAAAAGGTTAGACAATTTATTTTCTACTAAACGAATCCGTTCATACAAAAGTTCTTAGAATAAGAAAACAAATCTATCTAATATTATATCCCAATTCTGTATGTTTGAGTGCAATTTTTGGTTTACAAGGCTTGACTCAAGACGTAGCGTACAGACGCAAATATCAATAATAGAAAACTCTTAGTTCCATTTTCTTTCGATCATCTTGTCTTCATCAGATGTCGACTAGGGTGAGAGGGTCTCGATATCTACTTTGCGTCCGTTGGAGTTGGATCTCTATTGTATTCATTTTGCTTATTATGATAGTTCCAGAAAACGCTGATTCGCAGAAACATACAAATACGGGATTCCATCTGGATCGATCTTGTTGTTTTCATTCATCTGTTGTTAAATGCTCGTCCTTTAATCGAGAAATTTTCCTGCTCAGGCAAATGGCAATCTTGTCGTGTTAGCGCTAAACTAAAGAAATATTTGGTAGAAGTGTATCTTGTATGTCCCAAGCGTATTAAGTGATGGCAAAATAGTCAGTCTGGCTCTTCATGAACAGTACTCGGTTAGTTGAAAGCGTATTCGTGAAATTCGCTGTGCATATAACCAACGTTTCAGTAAAACTTTCCCACCTTTCTAGTTGCTCCAAGTTTCCAACTTTCTCCAAAACAGGAACAATGTAAATGTCGGAAAATGTTAGAAAGGCAATCTATCCATGCTATCTTAATTAACAAGGCCGATGTTTATCCAACCTTGAAAATGAAGACCATGCAGGAAGGGAATATAAACATTTCTGTACACTAGAACAGAACACAAAAGATGGCATAATGAGTTTTAGATAAAACCGAGATTTTTTCTCTTTCCATTTTAAGTTCTTTACAAATGCATTCATTCAATCGAGTGCGTCCTGTGAAATCAAAGTACCACGGCTCTGCAGATGAATTCTACAGCTATATGTACAACTTGTGACTAGTCGTTTTATAAGTTTTTAAAACAAGCCTTTGTGTTTATTACCGTGAGAAGTACTTTTGAGTGGGACTGAAATTTCCAGAGGCCGGCCCACGAATCGCATTTCGTACTAATATGTCCAATAGAAATGGAAGAAGTAATTTTTTTTCGAAGCAAACAACCAAAGGATGAATGTATTTGATATATCTCTTAGAAAACCAAGTTTAATAGCTATACCATATATGTCATACCATACTCTATTATATTATATCCTTTTATTCTTACACAACGCATTACATGAGAATTTCAAGAGCAACGCATGCACTTTGTAGATGATGAAATGATTCAAAATCTTGGAATGGTTCACGTCAGTTCAAACAGACTTTTATCATCTTAAGACTCCAGAGAAATTAGAAATGAAAACTTATGACAAGAGCTAAATCAATTGATCGTGTTTAATCTCAAGAGGGTTTCTCTATAAATACAACGGCTTGCATCTAAGCTGTATAATATTTATTATGTATCTGACTTGTTACAGGAGAAAATGTGTTCCCACTTTGATTTTGATTTTAATGTAATTTGATTTTAACCGTGATTTCTAGACTTTACCACCACTTCTTGGTTCACTTCTTTGGGAGCTGGGATACCCTTGTCTCATATCATCTTTCAGTTTAATTCAAATTGCATTCCTGCAACTTACTCAGGTATGGTGTACAATTAATAAACACGAATTGAATATTCAATATCGTCACCTGAAACAAATGGTCACAGACTATATTTGTCTCTCAAGATGTGTTCAAGGCTCAATAAAATCATTCTAAGCCTGTTGTAGAATACAGGTCTTACGTACAGATTATCTAAGTTGTCTTTCATATTTTGCAGAGAACAAATTGGAAAAATATATTCGTTCAACTTCATGCATGATTTGAAGATATACTTTGGCTTTATTATTAACCAGTCTTTCGAACACTACTCAGTGTTCCAGCTAAAAGTGTGCTTTTCCGCCAATTTATCACACGTCCTTTCCATTAGTGTGCCTGAAATCCCCTATGTACTTAAACAGTGAATATGTACGGTGCACTTCAATATGCCTCTCTCTTTTAAAATATAAACATCAATCGAGTAACTTCACTTTATTATTCGAGTAAGAACCTTGAAGGTCTGCTCACGCTCTTCAATCTCTTTATCTGTATCAAACTGTGATTTTATGATTTACATGTGAACCAAAATAACCTGTTTGTATGAAATTTCATCGACTGATGATTTGTGAAATAGTGTACAATTTGTATTGATATGTGTGTAGGTTTCATTATTTCTGTACTTACTAATTTTCTGTGTATTCGTAATATATATATTTTTGTGAATATTGTTTGTGTGTGACTAGCCTGTGCAACAGCATAAATTGTGCCATAACTTCACCTGACTCCTCTTCCGTCTTCGTTATATCACAATGGAAGTACGAGAAACCCTATATGGTATTCCGCAATTTTTCATTAAAATTAGCCCTTTCGTAGATACTTTTACTAGTTCCTCAACTATGAAAGTCTATGTTATTATGTGTGTCAATGTTTAATGCATGAATATATGCACAAGTATACCTACACACTTCCCAATGATTAGTTTTGTTCGCAATATGCTACATTAATAGTTATGTTGTAAGTATAATACGTATGAAAATGCATGCTTATGTGCTTTCTATTTCGAAATCAGATTAGCTTTGCAATAATAAATGTTTTCTTTTTCATCATCATTTTATCTGTCCTGTCTCCTGATCTACCTACATATAGAACATAGGTTGCTGGTTGCTCAGTTTTTTAGATGCTGATGATATGATACCCTAGTTCGTTCGTAAGTTTATTTACCAAGTGTGTTCATTTCTCTCAGCTTGCTTGAATTCTTTTTTAGTTACTTAAAGTTAACATAAAAGTTGATGTAAGTAGGAATTTTGCATAATTCAAGGTATTTGTTAACTGCGCCAGTCCAAACAAACTTTTGAAAAACACCTGCGTTCTATTACATTGTTTAACTTCTTCGCTTTGTAGAAAACTAATTTTGTGTCAAAAATATTCAAACCTCTCAAGTTTCTACTCG
>VICI01003598.1:0-12882 GCA_019593645.1 Akabosia matsudoensis | reverse complement strand
GATTACATTTGCATTTTTTGACATAATTAGTTGTTTTGAGAACTAAGTTAGCAGTTTCAACATTGAAAGATTCCTTTTCCTTTGAAGTTCCTCATGAGAATTTTTTTTTTGTGTTTTGTCACGGAAAAGTAATAGTAACTTGGCAGAAGAATGAATAGCAGTTTTTGTTCTTGTTACGACGATGTAAAATCTATTTGCTAAAGCTATCTAATGCAATATTTTTCTAAAGATTTTTATTTTCGTATTTTTCTTGGTTGGAATTTCATGAAAATTGTTTGGTCCAATTGTTGACTGTAGCTACATAAAACTGGGAGCAGTAGAGTAGCGTTAAGTTAATGAATGCAATTGACAACCTTTGTTTCCTTCGTATCAACAATATGGAGCATAAAGATTAAAGATAGCCTTGTGTTTTGTGCAAAAAAATGCTTTCATTTTAAGGCGACCAAACTAACAGTCATTTCTCCTTAAATGTGTTGTGCGAAAAAAGTGTAACGTAACAGCCTACTAAATTATAACTGAAAAAAAAATACTCAAATCCCAAAAATAAATCAACAAAAAAAAGTAATAAATAAATGGAATATCAGAATATTATTCTTCTTATCTTAGTTATAAAATTACACAACAAAATAATAAAAATAATAAAGTAGTAAAACCGTTGAAATTCATATGATGGTGACGGCAACGCGTTTACGGCAATACATATTTACGTGTAAAATTTGTTTTTGATTTTGTTTTTATATAAAGTACGAGAATTCCATGTAGAACAGTGTCAACAAACAAAAAGCATGATCATGCATCTTTTTCTTTTTTTTGCAGTTTAGCAGAAGAGTTAGGCATTTCTTTTTAACAGCAATATGTTATCAAGATTTTCTTTTTAAAAAGACATAATTATATTGAACAATTGTTACACACTAATTATTACAAAAGCAAATATTATTATATAATTTTTTACGTTTTAAAACGAAACTGTTTTGTAGCAAGTAGCAAAAAAATCCAGCGTTCCTGTTCTTTTTTTCTAACGATATAATAAGTCAGCAGTTAAAATAATAATACCAGATTCTCTTTAGCTTGGTTTGTTTTCTTTGTAAAACGTCCCGTTCTAAAAATGTTTTTTTTTCATTCATTAAAATTACATGAGCAAAACCATTTCTCAGAGTAGTAAGATAATAAATATATGTGTATGTATAAATTGTATAGTAGCATAGCTAAACATTACTTTTTTTGTATATATCCTTGCCGTAAAACATTTCATTCATAATCAATATTAATTATATTTGTTATATATAGTCTGTGCACTTGGACATTCCATAGCATTTTCTCAGAAAAAAAAACGAAAAACTCTAGGATCTAAATTAGTAAGAGATGCTTCTCTTGTCACTTTTCACTATAAAATCTGACAGTCTCGCGTAAAAAATACTAAACAAAACAAGTTAATGCTGAATATGTCAACAAGAAAAACCGAAAATTGCACGCGGGCATTGTAAAAAACTTACATTGAACTTGGCAGCTTCATGTAACACATAGTTTCTTTTAGAGAAGAGCATTTAACAGTACGCAATTAGGCATTTAAATAGGAAAAAATGAGTCAACACTTGGCATGTTTTAAAACTATATTGGTATTGTTTTTAGCAAAGAAAAGGTTTCATTTTTTGTTGTTGTTTCATATACTTAGTGTGACGCGTTCAGACGAAAAAGAGATAGGTTGGATGGGAAAGATGATTTTTTTTTCTTTGTATTTTAACGTTCTGAAAGAAGTTTTGATTTTTTTTTGTTTGCTAAGCTTTACTTGTTTTCTTCTGTTGTTTCTTTTGTTTCCTCTTTGTTCTCTTCAGTTTTGATTTCTTCCTTTTCCTTCTCAGGCTCTTTTTCCTTAGCCGCCTCCTTCTCTTTTGAATCTGATTTCTCTTCTTCTTTCTTTTCTGGCTCTGGCTCGGGTTCCGGCTCAGGAAGATGTGTGTTCATTTTCAGGGTGGTTGTAATTTTCTCCCAGTCGGGGTAGCAACGCTCGCGGATACGTTCCAACAGAGCAACCAGATTGGGACAGTTTTCGGTCATCCAATCGCGAAGATCGTACTCGACGCATTTGTCCACGTTTGCAATTTGACTGAGGTGGGCGAACGCAACAACGTCCAGCTATAAATCAGAATATTGCATGGCAACCCTTTAATATCATCTTGTCATACTTTTAACTGTTGCGTGTTGTCATTGACATGGAGAAATGGTAACTTACATTGCTTGGCTTATCCCCAAAGAAGAATTGCTTGTCGCCCAAAGTTTCCTCCAGAACTCTCAGATCCTGTTTACCAAACTCAAGAATTTCTTCAGCTGAGTGAACGCCCAGTCCATGAGCCTTCACTTTCTTTGCGCCTTTCCTAGAGTAAGTCAGCTTAAAGACTACATTGAGGATTGGGTTTGGAATACGTGATCCAAGAGCATGTTGAAGGCTCAATTTGCATCCCTGCAAGTACAACAATACAATGAAACACCCTTTTTCTCTCATTCTCCACCAGAAATGCCATTCACTTGCAGAAAATTACGGTCATTTTTCATACCTTAATCATAACATCAGGGAACTTTGACCGCCAGTAGACGTACACCCAGCATAGATGATTTTCAATCATGGATATCAGCGCATGTGAGACATTCCTTTCCTCCTTTGTCAGATTTGCGTCTGGGTCGTTTCCAAAGTAGCTACTTAGCTTGTTGATGATCACCGCAGAGTCTCCAATTTCCTCTCCATTCAACTCAACGAATGGAAGTTGGCCTTTGGACGACCTAAACTTCAGCTTGTGATCAACATTCTGGAAAAAAATGACATAAAAAGGAAATCATTATTTTTAATAGCCATCAAGTAGTTCTCTTTTACAAGCACGTAATTGCTTTTTTGAAGTCATCATCGCAAGCTACACCGAAGCAGAAAAGATGGATTTCCTTCTTTTATGAATATCCCAGTCTTCCTACGACACACAGGATTAAGTTTTTTTATTTTTAACTTTTCAGATAAATCACAGACTTGCAATACCAGACAAGCAACACCCTTCATTTTTTTCTGTGTAGCCGTCTCTTTTCAAAGTCACAAAGCGAGGTTGATGTTAAGAGGATCTTGTTGACTTTAATCTCGTCTTTTTTGGATTTATTTGTTCTTATCTAGTTTTTTTTTCGTGCTCCGTTCAGCAATCTTCTTCTTTACCCATCATTACTCATAGAAGTTCAAGCATTTTAGAAAATCATACATCCCTTACTTTTTTTCTCAACAATAACAGTCATGTAATGACTTTTACTCGGCATTCCTAAGGTGGATAATAGAAAATGATCTGATAGTTGTCAGACTCCGATATGCTCACAACTGTTTGAATGTTTATTTGAAAAGCATCATGCATTTACCCCTGCGTGGCGAGGTAGATCACCCTCAGCAGCCACAAAATCTAAACATTTAGCATTCATAACGTCTCAAACCAGATTTGACATTTTACAACACTCTCTGGAGTGAAGTTCAACTTTGAAGTGTGAGAATTGCGTGAAGACATGCCGATGTACGAACATTTCGAAATCTCCACGGGCCTAACTTTTTGAGCAAAAAAAAATGTACTCATCTTTTATGAAAGCACAAATAGGGACAAAAGGCAAAAGGAGTTGGGAAAAAGTAAGCCATTCTCTGGACAGAAGTTTTTGCCGGGTTTTCCAAGAACGCATATCATTCCTATTTTCTTTTTTATAGTTCAAAGTTGTTACTGTAGACAACCGCAGACACTTGTATGCCAACATTGTTTGCACTGTTCTATGTGCAATTTCTTGGCAAAGCATGTTAAACTACCTCAATCATGTTGAATTATCAATGTTTGCATGACTGACTCGGAAATTTCCATGTAATCGGCCAAATAGCTTTCTACGTCGTCGGTCTAAGCGGCAAGGACTTGGAGTTTGTCCTATTTTTTCTCTCCAATGCCCTACTTTCCAAATAGACAGGCCGGCCTTGGCCAAATGCAATGCTACGTATTTCATTTTCGCGGGACGCTAATTGTAATCATTACAAAACACCATATCATCCAGTTATAGCGAGTAACCCAGATTTACAACATTTGGCCATGACACGCATATATTTTAATTTTCGACCATTTTTGGTAGTATGAACAATACCATGGACTGAAGGTTTGCCATCAGTTCTTGCCACCACCCCTCCACCAGAGTACAATTTACTAATTACCTTGACAGAAGTTTCATTTCGCAAAGAGAACTCCGGAAAAAATTATGTAATGAACTAGTCACTCTGAATAGCATTCCTTTTTATTTTCCTACTTCGGAGGTAGATTCCTGCTAAACGTTCTTTTATTCATACGAAATCATGCATCAAATCGGACAAATCAAACCGTATGACACCATTTCCACAGACAATAGTCACATCCTTCCCGAAAAACGTAGTATATTAGCAAGTAGGTAACCCCGATGAGAAAAAGGCAACGTCCTCTTCTCAACGAGATATGTCTCCAACCAGAGTGCTCTTCAGTCGCTGGAATTCCCTAGTCTAGAAAGCGGCTTTCTCGGCAATCCAGACAGTTACAACAACCAGCCTCTCCCTTCCAAAAGCCCGCACCAGCAAGCAACAAACGGAATGACAGAAGAGAAAAAACCCAAGTAAAGTGTCATGCAGCCAGATAGACGCTTGTTGGTTCAAGCTTTTCTCCAGTGTGGAAAAATCAATACCAGTTCGTTCCTTTCAAAAGTTCTCCCTCCAGTATTTCTACCCGCTGTTGCTGGAGAAAAAAATACCCGAATGTAACTCGGGATATCGCCGACTACTGACACATAACCCTCCACTTGGCGTGATATGTTTCTCCGGCTACCGCTTGGGGTCAATAATACACAGCTATGAACGTAATTACAGTTACAGCGCATAGACATGGCCTTTTTTTATTCGGGCTTTGCATTTTCGGATAAAATGCAGCCGTCTGCCTAGTCTCGTTTGCCTCATGCACCATCAAAAATTCCCTGGCTGGGAAATGTACAAATGCAAACAAAATGAAGGAATGGACCTTCATATATGAAAACGTTTCCCCGTAATAATCTCCCTTCCTGTATGTTCATTCCATGAAAACTACAAGTTGTTCTAGCCAATTGATATGTTCCCCGGCAACCTGTCCACAGCCCGCAACACCACAAAAGCCTTTTTTTGGCTTGTTTAAAATTCATGCATATAATATAAAAAAAAACTGCAATTACCTACATATGAACAAAAGCCATAAGCACATTAGTACTTGGCCGTGACGAATTTTCATAGCAATCCATGCAACATCAGCAAAAAATTCTTTGTACATGAACAAAGAACGAGCTCACAACCAGAGTCTCCTTAAATTTCAATATTATCGTTAAATAAAGCTGTTTATCTAGTGTGAAGAAAACAGCTCGACAGTTTAATTAACACTCGAACGAAACGAGCGATAACATGCTCCCATAAAATGTCCAAAAATGCATTCCATTTTCTCTGCTTCATAAAGTAAACAATATTTACCGTACCGTATCAGATTACCAGTGAGAAAAGACTTTTCCTGTTTTCTGATCATGCACTTGAAAAATATTTTGTTTTTGTCACCATCCACCATAAACTGCGACGGGTGAATTGGTATTCAGTATAGAAGGCTAAGAAGAGAAAAGGTAAAATGCACAAATCAAGCAAACAACCTTTTTCACTCAGACCAATATGTGGTCACTTTACCGCTCAAAAAGATGCATAAAATTGTCTGAAGGAAGATGCATTGTGAAAAAAAAAACAATTTTCATTCCAGCAGCAGCCTGGAAAACGTACAGTACATGAACAAGCAGGTTAAGAAAACATAGATTTCATGGATGACTGGATACGACAACTACGACAACCAAGAATTTTGTAATGTCGATGATGTTGATGGCTCATGATTTTGGGTGTGGGTGTGGTCTTTGGTCTCTCGCACACACACTTGGCAGTTCCGTATCTCTTTGCTTAAGGCCAGAAAAGTGAAATTGCTAGTAACAGCGATAAACAAACTGAAACGACAGAAGCTAGAAAGTCTAAAAAAGCGTTTCATTATGTTACACGGTATAGCACCATTTTGCCGGTACCCTGTTCTCTCGCATCCATTTCATCAAGTTAAATGAACTTAGTAGATGTGAGGACTATGCGATGGCAAAATGGATGGATGAAGTGCAAAGGAGATTTATCGAGAGTGCGAGAGAACGGTCGAGCACAGAGGCATATTTTAAAAGATGCCATCATCACTATCAACGTCTAGTAGAGAGACGGGTAATTACATCAAGTGCCCATAATCATATCATTGGACTCGTTTATTTCCAGTCCAAATGGAGAACAAAAATTGTCGAGCTGACGTGGGTGACACTTACTATGTTCAAATTAAAACATAGACAGACCGTAACCAATTCAATTGCAATGAGAAAACCACATATTATTCAATCCTTCGCTAGCGGCTGGCACAGGACAGGGAACACATTAAAAAAAATACTACGCGTTACTATTAATACAGGGAAAGGAGTTATGAAAAATGTCATAAAGAATAAGAGCTACTTCTGTGTATCGCGCCCTTGTGTTTATCATGCAGTGAAGTATAGAAATAGCGCAGACAAAATGCACTTCCGATTTCTTCTCCATGACACATGACGTATGGGTTTTTGGAACTTGATAGGGCGAATTACTAACTGAATATGAAAATTGAACCAACACAGTAAAAAGATGACTATCGATTATGTGCTCAGTAAATATTAATATTTTCTTATTACCCAAGAAATCATAATCATTATGGAATATTGCATGTAGCATGCAATTAGAAATGGAAATAATAAATAGCAGTTGTTTCCTTCTTTCCTTATCTGGGATATCAAGTTAAGATACGTACGTGGGTTGAAAACTGAATGACATTTATGAATTCAATTTAAAACATGATGTAATGCTAAGTCAGTTTGTGGCAACGGCTATATGATTGGGAAGTTATGATATAAAGAAAATTATAACATCAAGGGTTAAAAACGTACCTCATATTGAACTTCAGTAAGTCTGAGCCAAGTCTCTACTTTGAGACAGTATGGGCTCAAGGAAGGGAGTACCGGGGTCCTGCAGAACTGATACAAGTACACAACATCCTTTTCAAAGTCCTGTTTGTGAACCCGAGGTGGTGGAGGGGCTTGTTC
This sequence comes from Akabosia matsudoensis, assembly GCA_019593645.1. Classification (NCBI taxonomy): domain Eukaryota; kingdom Metazoa; phylum Arthropoda; class Collembola; order Entomobryomorpha; family Paronellidae; genus Akabosia; species Akabosia matsudoensis. The sequence continues at coordinate 5,712 of VICI01003598.1, read as the reverse complement.
CTTCTTCTCCGCCTTCTCACTTGCCTCCTCACCCTTCTTCTCGTCACCGGATTTGGTTTCAGCCTCAGCCTTTTCTGCTGGAGGCTCCTTCACTGGACTGTCATCAATCTTTTTTGCCGGCGCATCTTCGGTCTTGATCTCCTGCTCTGCGGTTTTATTCTCCACTTCAGCTGACATTTTGCCGTAGGGTATTTAAAATCCTGTAAATATTTCACCTGTACATGGAAGGAAAAATTTAAAATTCAATTCGCGTTTCAGTATGTTTGCAATCACAGCCCCTTCAAGGTTACCTAGCTCACAAATCCCATGATTTTAACAATAGTGCTTCGTGCAAAAATATCATACTTTAGAGGTAACGAGTAGCTGCCACCACTTCAGCAAACTCGCACAAATAATTTTCTGAGTAGTTCGAGCGTGACCGAGTATAATCTTCGTTACTCTTGTGCTGCCTATTTCAAAGTTACTTTTTTCCACCTACCACAAGCCTTCCTCCTCTATCGGAATTGTGTGCGAGCTGGCCATTAGTGCCAACATCACGCACCTAGCATCTAGGCAAATTACAATCAACAGCATCGAAATAATAAAACATTAATACCCGAATGCCAGAAAGTGTGAGAAATGCCCAAATGGAAGAATCCGTGCTGCGTTGCTATGAACGTGTTGGTTTTCAGCCTTTCAACTTTGCTACACAACAGACAAAATAATTCAATTGCTACTGCTACAAAACTTTTGTTACTCCAGAGGATTTCAAAATCCACCATAGCCTATGAAACTCTGCAGAATTTAGTCATTAACTATTTTTATCCCTACACTCTCTGAGTTTTATCGCATTTCATATGAAAGGACAAGAGCAACATTGACAGTTAATATTATCCTTTACGCTGAATTGACAAATTCAAACAACACTGAATCCATGAAATTCTAATAATTTCAACTTATCATGCATTCACATAGCGTAACGAATTGTATTTGAGATGAACAAATTAACAGCACGATGTTTCCGTAAATGACTTGATTGTATGATATGACAAATCTTGTAAACAAATTTTTTTCATGTTTTTGTCTCTACAACCTATTAGCATTTCGAGATGCCTTTATATGAAATCTATTCATAATAATAGTCGTATGTTGTATGTAAAATTATATAACCACACCTGTACTACACGACACGGACCGCTGGAAAAAATTCTTAATATGAATGTACTGCTATGCACATTTACACTTTTGAACATGTGTATCACACACTAAAAACAAGATTTACAGCAACTCTGTTCTGTTGTTCCTTCTACCCAGTTTTCCTGACGAATAGCTTAGCGAAACGCAAATTCCAGAGTTTCTATGGATTTTACTTGGTTGGATGACTCACTAAAGCTTGAATAGCGCCTTGGCTATATGCATCAGTATGCACTGCTACTTATGCTAAAAAGAACTAAGCTTTCTTATAGACTAGTGAACTGTCAAAGCTAAACCTGTCAAGTGATCTGTCTGCTCTGAGGAGTACGAAAACTTCTGCTCAACTACTAAGCAAACACGCATAAACAAAACAAAAAAATGTTAATGTGTATGTACGACCGACGGCGGAGTGAGTAGTGATGACAGATTAACACCACCACATCATCTTTACAGTCATCATCCTTCGTATAAAATATGAATGAATCAGTAGCTCTTGCTAAAAAACACACTTCCCTGAATATCATTTACTCATTCAACTTGCTAATTTGCTATGCACCTCGAGTTTTATGCGCGGCGCTTGTTTGTAAAAGCAGTTTACAGATTAGACAATGTTCAATACACGCACGCGAGGAGGAAAAGCCGGTAGGCAGCTTGTATCAAGATTACTCCCTGGAACGATGCAGAATGAATGATGTAAAAGTATTTAGTGTTTACTCCTCACTTCCGGTAAATCGTTTTCAACATGAACAACTAAATCAGATCCCCTCATATTACATAAAAAGCACATTAAATAGCCCACACTAACGTTTTGTAGTATTTTGGGTTGTTGCATAGTAGCAAGAAATTTTTATTTTTAGCTTAACCGAGAGTGGCCAAATGTCAATGAATAATATGACGGCAAAATAGCCAAAAAGAAAAAACTAAAGTGAGTAATTGGCCGCAATAAACGCGTTCTTTTGTTGATAAAATTCAGCCACAAAGGAATATGTCATATTTTTGTGGTCATTGGGAATGACAAGCAGATTAGGGGTTTGAATAGACTATTCACAGTTTTAAATTATGCCGAATCTTGCGTTTGATTCTGAGTACAGCGTGCCATGTTGATTTCCTCTACAGACTACATGCCAATCCCAATTTCCTTTTAACCACGAAACTGCACGTTTATCTGGTATTGTGCAACCCAATCAAACATTCCGAGTTTTATTAGAGCAATTACAGAGAACACGAGTTCGTCTTTTTCCAAGAAATCCTTGCTTACTTCATGAAAGAAACTTTCATAACTTACTTTTTCCTAATTTTTATACCCTGATTGAAGTTTTCTTAAAATTGGCTTTGACTGCTTTTGGTTATTTTTTTGCTCCTCATAGCCAGAGTTGAGACAAATTTTCAAGTCTATGATTTTGATTAATGATGCTAAGATTTTAGGCATAGATTAGCAAGATGAAGTTTACGTACTTGACATGCACGTATTGTCTGTGCCTGCGTTGGTGTAACAGAAAAGTAGGAGACTTTCTAGATGTGTAGGTACTACTACTACTACTGTGCTCACTGACACTGACACACACAATACATCCACAATAATTAAATTATCTCCATTTCCTTGGAAACGATTGTAGAGTTATGGCTTTTATCGCTTTTTGTCTATTTGGATAACTGTATGCGATAACTTATAAGCCTACAGAAATTCGAAAGACTTGTTGTTTGCACTAAAAAGACTTTTGCTTGTTGATGCTAACCTTCTGCTTCATGTCTCAAGATAGTTTTTTTTTGTATACTGCTACTCTCTTGCTGTCAAAGGAGATCTGTCCGCATATCTACTACTTTGTTTCAACAGAAACATGGCAACTCTCAAACTAATAGAATAACTCAAGACATACTAATAATAATAAAATGTGTCTTGATCTCTGCATGTGTGTGCTCTACTGTATTACTCATTTAAGATAAAAAGTTCTGAAAAAAAAACTTAAGACCATGAACGTTCAGACAAAGATAATGATAACATTAAAGAATGAGTGTGAGAAGAAAGAATTCTTTACCAATTTTTTTTTCTCGCCCTGTAAAAAAACCTTTAGCATGCAATGATTTAGGTAGTTTGAAAGCTATATCGTCCAATTTTGAAACAAGAAATGTGTGTGCAGTCTTTCTGGCTCTTCATGCTCATTTGGAAGAAAAAACATAAATAGAGAGTGGAACATCAGGACGATATGCAATATATCAATTGTTGATGAATGACTACTCACTCAACAAACGTTTGCTTGAGTGAGATAAACTTTACTCTTGTTTGTGTATGGAATTTGAAACATTTTATCTTGACTCATTATATCGCAAAAGCTTTTCTTGAAAAGTCTAAATTACTTAAACTCGCCTTGGTAATATGTGAGCATGCGAGGGTAAATGTTTTTTTTGTCGCCCCTCCGTAAAAATAAATACGCAATAGTTGTACTAAAGGAGCTACTCCACCTCCTCCAAAACAACTCCTACTCTTTCTCATGGTCAGCTCTTTTTTTGCTAATGAAACAAAAAGAAATGTGTCGCTTTCGCCTGCTACGAAAATAAGTCCACCTTCCCAGCAACAAGAAAGACGTCAAAAGAAACGTGCAGGACTTGACTACAAGCCGCCTCCAAACTTCTTAACTTGTTACTGTAACTACCAAACTGGCTCACTTTTTACGCTTTGATATTTTAATGATGCCATTTATAGCCTTTTTTATTACAAGATCTTGTTTCTCTTTGAATACATGTAACCTCGGCCTTGGCTGAAGTACAGGTTTAATATGCAACATGATCAATTTAATATTTTATGCCCTTCGTGTGTGTTTCACTGTAAGTGCAATTACTATTCAAACAATGCGTGAGAGAATTGGAGCACTTTTATTCAGTTAAATTAATAAAAAGCATTATTTACTAAGTATCGAAGGTTGCTTACTTGACTTTGTTGTTGCGTTTGTTTTTTTGTACAAAATCACGTCGATCGTAGGGCGCTTCTTTGGTGTGCTCCTTCCTTCTTGATTTTTTTGCTGCCTGTATGACCAACACAAGACACGAGGTTAATACATAACTGGTTAACTTACTGATTTTAATCCACAGTTCCTCCACTTCTGTATCAATTTTTCTTCTCAAAAAAGTCGAAGCGGCTTTCTCTCTCCCTGTCTAAAGTTGGCTAAAGTCGTGTGTTTCAGCGTGCGTTGCACCGTCCACTTACAACAACCATCCACCAAACACTATCAACCTGCCTTTGCTTTTACTTTTTTCTTGTAAATAGAAAAACTTACAAAAAGTACAAAAAAAATGCACAGAACAACAATGAATCAACAATGCACCCAGAAAACACCTTAGTACACAAGAAAGCCTCGAACAATTTTTTTTCTGTATACAAATTTCGTGTACTAATCAACCAGATTGAATGCAATTGTGATGTAAATGTTCAAGTGACTGATTTTAACACTTAAGGCCGAACATCACAAAAATGAAGCTTTTTTATGTTATGCAATACTCAATAGGAACTTTTGTTTCTAAAAAATATTGTATTTTGAATATTTGTGAAATTCGTGAGAAATGAAATCTACCTTCAATAGAAAAAAACGCTTCTTGTTGTTGTGCTTCGTATTCCGCTACTACTTGTCAACTTCCCAAAAAACGTATTACTGCCAACAACCAACGAGGTAACAAGAAAAGTGTAGGAAATGTAGAGAGGAGAAAAAAATGCACAGTCAACCAACCAACTTTTACACACAAACAACCCAGCACAAACTGTCATTTAACAAAATTCCCCTTCTTCTCTTTCGCCTCTCCTCAACTTTTATCTCCCTTCCTAAAAATGCCTTCTGAAGCTTTTCGGCTGCTCCTGGTTTGCCTTGCTTCGCCTATTGTGCTATTGATATCCACATACAACTTAGAAGACAAACCATGTACGTTAACTTAGACAAGACACACAAAGTCTGCAAGTTTGTCCGGTATATACATTTTTTCAGAGCACCGACACACAAGAACGTTTTTTTTGTATGGTTAGGTATGCTCATATCCCGCGAGGTAGCTAGCGAAAGCTGAAGCTGACCCCTTCTCCAAAAGATAAAATATGTGTGAGTATATTGTTGAGAAATTTGGAGGGTTGTTATAATTCCTGCTATTTTTTATTTTCAATTTCCAGGGGGCTGTCCATATTAGAAAACAGAGTCATTTCTACATCTACTACGTATCTTTTTGTACGCATTTAAAAAGCGTTGCTTTAAGAAGTGATTACTATTTTATTAGGCAAAACCCAAGCCATTTATGTACATTCCCATGGACTTGGTCTTGTCCTTATTCGATAGGCAAGAAAAGCATCATCAAAAATTGTGTTGCTGTGTGCGTGCGTGCGAAGCATACATGCAATGAATATAACTTTTAAAGCTTTGTATGTGCATTCTATTCTGTTTTTTGTACAACCAGAAGTTATGTAGGAAGGACTGGATTTAGTGCACTCAATCTTTCTTGTTTTTACAGAGAATAGTAGCTTTTTGTGTTCATGTTCCGTCCGCGAGTGTGTTTTTCGTTTTGGAT
>VICI01003597.1:0-12886 GCA_019593645.1 Akabosia matsudoensis | reverse complement strand
GAAGCGAATTTTCCAGCGAAGTATGAGCATTGATAAGAATAATTTTGATTCGCATCGAAGCGAATAAATTCGCTTCAATGATGCACATGGAGCAACTGGCATACTATAATTTTTATTTCTTTTAATCGTTTTCAAGAAAAGGATTTTGCAAGATAAGCTTTACAAGACAAGATCCAATCCATCCATCCAAAGTTTTTTATACCGGACGTCCAACAATGACACAGTCTGTCTTACTGCGAAATCCAGTCCCACCATTTTAAAACTGCGAAGCTGATGTTGAAAATTAACTCCACTTGGCACCTCTCCCCTCCAGCTTTTTCTTGTTCCACAATATTCCTCCCCCATTCAGGAACAGCGTCATTTCGAAATGGGAGGGTTCCCCCCTAAATGGGGGTCGATGTGGTTATCAAACACAGGCCAGATGCATGATGATTGGAATGAACGCACTTTAAACACCGAAATGGAGTCTGAGTCTAAATAAAAAGTATTTTTATTCTAGTCCGAAATCTAAAGGGTTAAAAAAATTGTAATCTAGCGTACTACTCGCTATCACTTTCTTTATCCCAGTCTTTCAATTTTGCGTCCAGCATGAAATCGTCTTGAAGCGCAGACCACATCGGTTTCTTTGAGGATGACGACGGGTCACAGCTAATTTTTATGAGTTTCCGTTTCCTTTGATCCTGTCTAACGGTCTGTTCTTCATCTGAACTGGATTCATGTTTGACGTCAACTGGGTTATCATCCCCAGATTTCCCGACCAACTTATTTTTCTGCATGGCCTTGTCGAAGATTTCTTTCGATTGAGATAACACTTTGTCCTTTTTGAATTCGGATTTACTGGATACTCTCAGCTTGCTCTTGATTGTTTTTTGCTGTTGATTTACTGCGTTAAATAATTGAACAACCCCCCTGGAAAAAATATAAATCGTCATTTTAAATTGAAGGTTTTATTTTTGGGTTTGTGACAAGGTTGGTAACTCACTTGGTAGCAATTTTCATCAGATTAACTTCAAACTCTTTGTCAGGGTTGGTTGTCGTGATACGATTCAAGTTTTCCCATGCCTTCTCCAGTTTTCGCTGCTTCAATTCTAATTTCCTCTGTTGCTTAACGGACAAAGCGTCACTATCTTTTGACTCATCGCCGGTTTCCGCCTTCACAGTGCTCGCGTCTTGACCGATTACTTCTATTTCATTTTTCACCTTCGGCTTTGCTGCTTTGTCAACCTGCGGATTTGTTGGAAAAAAGGCCCAAGCATGTTATTTTGTGATAAGGAAAAGAAAGCGAAAAAGCATGAAAGATGCATACAATCAATAACCTTACCTCGTAGTCTTTCTTAGCTCTGGACAAAATTAAATTCTTCTTATTTTTGGGTTTTGTACTTTTCAAAATCTTGGACATAGAATCTGCCCATCCACTAATGCCCTCCTCCTCTTCCCCGCTATTGCCACCGTCCTCCTCCTCTTCCCCGCTATTGCCACCGTCCTCCTCCTCTTCCCCACTATCACCATCGTCCTCCTCCTCCTCTCCCCGACTATCACCATCGTCCTCCTCCTCCTCTCCCGGACTATCACCATCGTCCTCCTCCTCCTCTCCCCCACTATCACCATCGTCCTCCTCCTCCGCCACTTCATTTTCTGGTCTATCTTCATCCTCTGATTCCAGCGGCTCTCCATTCAGCTCTTGTTCCTCATCTTCCTCACTTTGTTCCTCGACGAGCTCATCCCCCGACTGTAAACTTTCACTCTCGCTGTCCATTATTATTATTGTTTTACTGACTTCAATTCCTGGAGTTTTTATAAATTAAATGCACTTGACTAAAGTAAAGATCACTCTACAAAACAGAAAACAACTCTGCATACACGTGCGTGGTGCGCACCAGATGATGCGTACCTCTGCCTCCTGCAATTTTCTTGTTTTAGGGGCAATCTGTCGCATACACAAATCATGTATCGTGACTTTCGTCCCTTTTCCTGCATCAAACAGATGCTTTGAAAATTTGGTTCTGACAACTTTCCTTTCCTCTTTTTCCATTTTCATCCTTCATCCTTAGTTGCTCATGCTCTTGTTAATTGTGTCTGTGTTGTAGACAGTAAAACTGTAAAACAAAAATAGACACAAGAGGGATGTCAAAAGCCAGAGATCCCAGTGATTGCCTCAGTTGTAAGCTAATATCTTTCGGAGGATTGACCTGCTCTAGTATTTACGTCGCATATCATGCTAAGAGACAGCCAACGGTGATTGGAAAGTGGACTTTATCTATATTTTCTGTCGGTAATTTAGACAAAAAAATCCTCATTTTTCTTACAAAGTCATACATTTTACAATTTTACAATGTTCCATATGTAGGGCTAGGCTATCTTGGAACAGCCCGATTATTCGGCATTTATCCTTTCTCAAGAAAGGAAGTAATCATGGCCACGACCCTTGACGGGAATGGATGAAAATTCTGATAATGAGTAGGATTCTTAATCTTAGAAACTGGAAGGAATTCCCAAAATCATAGAGAACAACGTCGGAAAGACCAAAACTTGCAGCAGCTTTAACTATTGGTTCATTGTTCTTTTGATTATGCCTAAGAGCCAGCATTTTTTTTATTGCAAATGACACGCTTGGACGAGACAAAAATAAAAGCATATTTTGCTTAAACCCCTCGCCCAGAGTGTACACTCAATCATTTAACTCATTTGACCATGACTGCTAATCTAATGAATTCCATCCAAACTAGATCTGCGAAGACTGGAGTAAAAAAAGATGTCAACACAACGACGCGCGCTTACTACTTACTGCTTACCATTACGAGTATTATGTTTTTACGTGGCCAAATAAGTACTTAAATTGTTTTAAAAAAATCTAATTTTCAACATAGAAAACATAAACGGAACATTCATTTTAAGTATGTTCCGGGAAAAGCCAGTTAAAAATATTTGCTACAAATGATAAAATAAATGGGTTTGCTGTTAATGTTTGAATATAAAAGATTTTTATACGAGTGAGTGATGCGTTGCATGATGGTTCAATTAAATGTTGAGTGAAAATGACAATAATTGTAATGATGTTTTTTCTCATAATGCATGCCATTTGATCAACGGGGGAAAAGTTAATTTGTGTCTATTGTTTATCACTTGTCAGTCATCCTCATCACCCAACAAAGCAACTAGCTATACAAAGTACTGCATACAACATATAATATGGGCATATAGTCATTTTGGCTCTTTAACCAATGATAAAAGAAAACAAGACCAATTTTTAAATGCAAGTTATGCATAATGCTGACTGTGTCTAAAATGCTCTCAGGACAGCAAAAGTTAATACAATTTATTATTGACTAATTAAAATACGTTAGGAATTGGGCAGACAGTTTCCTCATCCTCAGAGGAAGTATCACAGTGCCCCTCAAAATAGCATTATGCATGCGGATGCGGAGAAGACCAGTTGACGAAAAGTACTCAGCGTATATATTTTGTGGAAGATAAGATTTAAAAGGCAAGATTTTGTTGGAAACTGGACTTAATGTGCAAAGATAGCCATGTTCGGAAAGAGCAATATAAAAAAAGCCTTCTTGAGAAGACGATAATGAAAATGTTCAACATTTTTATGCAAATGTGTGGCATGTTGATTGAATCTTAAAATTGAAATCACAATCCGTCCCGTCCATCTTTCAAGGTTTCTTTGGGAATCCAATCCGGTAAAACGATACGTGATGCTTTATCAAAACACCTCAATCCGAAGCACCTTGACAACTTTGTTCGCCAGGGTGATGCTCAGGTGTATCTACGAAGGTTTGGTTGCTTCCTTGCGTAAAGCTGTATAATCTGAATTGACGTGATGCACTTTGTCAAGTATTCCAGCCTCTAATTGTAAATTTCATTTGCATCAATTACTCGGCTAATCAGTATATTGCTTTACATATTCAATCAACACGTAAATACTTGATGTTACATCACTTATGCATTTTTACCTTTCGTACGGAGCTCCTCGTACCTTCTTGGTTGTACATGCGAAAAGAAAAAGATGAATAAGCTTGGCCCTAAATATGGACTGGAAATCAGAATATTTTATCAACATTCACTTTTAAAATTCAAGAAAATGTTTCCAATCCTAATCCTAAGAAAAGTATAAACATCATTATAACATAACATCAATATTGGAAACTGAATTGTATTAAACTTTAGGTTTAGAAATCAATCTTGTAATTGCCCTTCTTTAAAAAAAAAATAAATTAAAACTAAAATTTATTTGTATTTTCAATTATCATCTACGTGCTTAGGTTGTAAACACATAGTTATACTCTGTGTGGTTTCAAACAGCTCTTTAATGCACACGTTTTTAAAAGCACAACAGTCAATCATAGTGATTATCTTGGACAGAAAAAGTGTACAGGCGAAAAATCTCTGTAACAATACAATAATAATATTTATGTATCTGCTTAGGTAGTCCTATGCATAAGCATTATGTGTGTACATCAAAATCATAGATCTTCTCCTGCGCTTTTTTTCGTTCGCTGGTCAGATAATGGAGTGATTGGTTCAAGACTCGATGTGTGCTGGAGTAACGTTCACGTTTCTTTTTTTTCTGCTCTATATTTTATGGACATTGATTATGACGTTCCATTTGCCATCTCCGAGTAGAACTTGACCAGAAAGAGCATTCATCATAATAATGGTATTCTCCAGAGTGTAGTCATTATGCGAGTCTTTCAGGAGAAGAGCTCTCAGGAGCAATTAAACTTGAATATCTTCATTGGGAGACGGAGAAAAGAGCTAGTTTGTTGAAAGCTTTATCGTTCGATCCCTTTTTTTGGGTTCTCCCATAAAATTCTTTATAAGGCAAACAGTTTTGCAGCGAAGACGACCACGAACTCTAGTTCATTTCTCCATTACAAGTTCTAGCGTGGGACTTAAAGTAAAGACAATTTTCTAGTATTGAATTATAGAAATGAGCGAATAAAGGAGCATATGAGGGTATAGTTTCGTTTAAGCCACAACTGTGATAGTGAAAAAAAGAAGAATTTTTGTTTTTTTGGTTTGAGAGTGCCAACGTTTCCTGATTTGACATAATTATACGGATCATGTACGTTAATAGATAAGATTCTGTCTGTTTACGTCGTTATTAAGTGAGTTGTGTTCTAGATCTCAAGAAGCCCCAGTATAAATATCATGGGTTTGATTGTGTGAGCTTGATAGATGCGAATTGAAAGGGATCTGCAAGCTAGAATCAGGATCAATTTGGAAATGAGATTATATTGCCGTCATAAAAGCTACTACCAACAAGACGTGTTCTGAATTGAGTCCATCTTTACCTGACCCCCACCGGATGCGTGATCCCCTCTCGATTCAGAGAACAATTTTTCAGCGACTTACTATTAAGCATGTTCATCACTCACAGAGAGCTCCATGATTTACCTTGACGTGACATTGCAAGATTGATACCCGGATGAAATGTCAATATGTTTTTTTGGATGCACTAATGCCCTTCTTTTAATTGCCCAAAAGGACCAGCTTTAGAGAGTACTTAAGATAAGGCGTATGTACACATTCTAGCTAATCTCCCACGCAGATTAAATTTAATCAAGACTATGGATCTGGAAAGAAACCGAGCGATAATTATACCCAGCTCTCAGCAGGGCAGCGGCGGTGGAGGAGTAACCATCACGAACAAACCGCTCGCATCTGCCACCCGGTTCGACTGGGTGAAAGCCACCAGCCAAGACACGCCGTCGAGCGAAAGTCGCTCCTGTCAAATCCGGAGAACGAGCTTGAGCCAGAGACTCCTCTCCAACCAAACCAAGCTCTGCTACAGACTCGCCGATTTGGTTATGGTCATGTGTCTCATATTCCCGCTTGTAATTGCCTTCTGGCGAGGCGTCTGGCAGTTAATGGAGTTCTACAGTAAGCTTTGGAACATTGATCCGTGGTTCAGTATGGCTGTTGGATACTCCATTCCCTTCCTCCTCCATCTCTTCCAGGAGCCTCTCAAGCAAACCGTGTGCATAGAAAAAATGAGCTTCCCCGCCTTTTACATCCTGTCCAGGAGTGTTCTCTTAGTTCACTCGTTTGGAAGTGTTAACCAATGGAGGGGCTTGTGGACCTGGATGGACATTGAGTATGGCATGGAGTCGGTCAGCTCCTTGGTCATCCTGCTTATTGGGATGGTGTTCTCCGTGGGTCTGAAAACGCTAAACAATATTCTAGCACCGCCATTATTTTGCTTGGTGGACGATTCCAAGTCAATTCATGACTGTCCTCTACGGTTCAAAACGTCGGTAAAAATCTTTAGCTAATCAGTTGCAAAATTTTTAAGTATAGCTAATTAAGGTGTGCACTGTGCGTTAATGAATGATCGTAGACTCTAATAAGAAAAAAAACCTCACAGCTAGCATTTCATGCTGAAGAAAATGTGACATAATGAACTCAGCATTTGATATATGTGTCAAAAGGTCACACTCATATTTCTTCATTTTTTTTGTTTTCTGGATCAATAGATGCATTCAAGTAAATGCTTTTCTTTGCGAATTACTTCAGTCCATTTATTTTTACGGTGGCTCGTAAATAAAGCCAATTTAAACGTTTTTCACATCAACTGTCGACATGCACAACCCATTAACATTAGAACTGAAATCACATAAATTTGCACATCAGCCACAGGGCATTCATGCAACCCATCTATCAACTCAAGACTCTTTTACTGCTATCGAAAAAAATAAAGCTTTTTTCTATATGTCAGCAAGTCAAAGTGAATGCAATAGCCAAACCTCTCTTTGACATCTATGCTGCTCATCCCTGTAATGATTATTATTTTTTACTTATCTTTTGAATCCATTTCTACAGCCAAGGACACCTTTAAAATACTTCTTGGACGTTATATTCTCTGTTATCGTTATCCCGGCGTTTGTCGTCTGCTGTTGGCGTGGCCTATGGACACTCGCTGATCTCCACTTATTTCCCCATGATGAGATCGACTCGGCCATGGCGTCACTGGTACATAATGCAAATTTCTATTCGAAACTTTAAAAACAAAAGCAAATTTAGAACCAGATGTGGTTTTTACTTCTTTTAAAAGTGCCTTGGATATGCCATTTGCGTCATGCTTTGTTTAGCTCAACCCTCCATTTGCCATCGTGTCCGAAACTTGAAAGGTCTCGCTCGAATTGCTTTTATGGACATCGTTTGTTTTTTCGGGTTTGTCGGATGTGTCCTTGCATGGAGGGGCGTATGGAATTCATACAATATCTTTTTCGTTTTTGGTAATTAGCTTAACGATGCATTTGAATTGAATTGGATCTCCCAAGTTGTCATTTGAAACTATGCATAAGACGTTCTTTTTTACAGAAACTCAAAACTTGTCCGAATGGATTACAACAATAATCGGAGCCGTGGGAACAATGATTTTAGGCTGCATCTCAGCCGTTGTCGTTCGGGGCATCGCCATTGATGGGGATATGGTGGAGGACGGAGGTGCAGAATGGCTGATTCCATATATTTCCGTGATAAATACCCCTGTTTATGACGTACCATTTCCAGAGCCATGGGTTTGCAGATACTTTTGTACATCACAGGTGAATATATAACATAAAAATTGTTTAGCAAGTTATTTCGGGTGGCTTTACGAACGATTTGAATTTTACAGAAAATTTCATGGAGGAAAAGGCGCCAAGGAGTAAAGGACAGCACTTTTGACGCAACCAGTGTGGACATGGACTGTGACAAGCCATTAACAAATCCCTTGAAAATAGTGAACGCATTGGGAAACTCGAAATCGCAGCCTAACCCTAACCGTGGTCAGCAGCCCAAGTTCCGGTTGAGCGAGTTGCCAAATATAGACAGCTCGTCGGAGGAAGAGCTTGGCATGCGAGGAAAAATGACGGTACAACAAGACGAGAATAGAGGGAACAACAATGAAACGGATGAGGTACAACAGGAACAAACTCATCAGACATAATGAAATGCTAAAAAGGCAATAGATTGATTTTAATACAAGCTGACCTCATTTCTATGATGTAGACCGAATAGTTCGTAGTAGTAGGTTTTTGCAAAAACCCTTTGTTTGTAAATCATGCTATATCTCACAATCAATTCAAAGATTACTTTTTTAATTGAGAAATTTCAATGAGATTAAATTGTTGCACAAAAGCCAAAATACGACAAAGAAAACCGTTGAATGTGAAACATGGGAACAAACATATTATATAGTGTACATAGGAATAGGAATAGGATACATGAGGACATGATGTCTGTATGATTTTGATTGTGAGCGTTTGCGAGTTCAATGAGAAAATGTCGGTTTGCATGTGTTTTAAGTTCAAAGGATTGAAATAAACTTGGAATTAATTTTAATTAAAGCGTACACGCAAACGCTCCATAAAGTTAACCCTTAATTTACAAAAAGGAAAGCCGCTATTTGGGGCAATGAAGTGGATGTTTCAAAGTCTCTGATAAAAAAAATCCGTGAAACTCGCAAATGATGCTAAATGAAAACTTTACAAAAAGCATTACACGGACGACTATGGCATGATGATAACATTTATGCTCACGTTTCAGATTGCGTTGTTTACTACATAGAATGACAAAGTCTGTCGCTTGCATATTCAATATTGTGTGATTGTGTGTAGCCTTGAACAAAAACGGAAGTTTAACAATTTCCCTTTTCATATTCGGTCACTACACCAACTTGGATCCTCCTTGAATATGTCGGTAGTGAGACCTTCTGATAGTACGCTCGTAACCTTTTACACAATTAACTTGAAGATGTTTCTAGTTTCTATATAGTAATATGATTAAAGACCCTTCCCAATGTCACCTTATCAAACCAAGATGAGATCTACTTCTAAGTCAAGAACTCGTTCAGTAGATCATGGACGAAACCACGTACCATGGAAGGAGTCTTTTTGTAAGTCTCATGCAATGTGGTTTTTTATCAATTGAATTGCAATTCTTGTAATTAGTAAAATGCATTTTTATTTTTTTTTCGGTTTGATAAAATTGTAACTGACCTACTTTAGAAACGTGCCAAAACAACTTACAAGTACAAGTATACTGCATGTTGGTAAACAAAAACTGCATTCTTGCAAAGAATTAGGGGTGACTTGAGACTCAATGTAGATCATTTATCGTAAAAGATCGTATGAATTGAAACTTTTACGATTTAGAGACTTTGTCAAAGATCGATTAGAAAGCGTGGCCCAAAATGATCGTTTCTTATTCGTTTAAGCTGGAATCATGAAAGAGGATCTAAAGTATTTAAAGGCTGTGCATTTAAGTGTTCCTTAAGATATTTATATTACGCATCAGACATTAACGTAAACAAAGAATCGACCCCTAACCTCGGCCCTTAACTTCAACCAATGTGTCTGTTGGAAAGCAAAAGTTTGGCTAAAATGTAGACAAAAAAAATAGCATGGTCAAGGGTCAAGTGAGTTTGACTAATGAAACAGACGATTGCCTTGTTGTTATGACTAAAAGTAAAATTCACATTTTCATTACATCGAACAGCTACAGAAAACGATTTCGACAGCATTGTCGATACATTTTTCGTCATGATCCTCCTGGATTCCGACTTTCCGACAAAAACAATTTTGCCCCCGCCATGCCAGTTTTAGGGAATTGTATTTGAAAGGGAAAATTTTTTAGGTCTATATCGAAAGAAAAATTCCAATGTGGAGCTCGTGTCAGTTCATCAATTCACGTTATATATGTACATGCTATTCAGGGTTATTAAAGTAAGCGTCCAATGCTCGTTAATTACACCCTGGCCTTGATAAGTTGGAACTCAAAGTGCAATCTGGGCTCTTTCATTTTCGCCGAACCGAATTCATAGAATGCAGAACGGGTTTACTCAACACAGCTCTTCTTTAAACCTATCATTAGTGGCCATGTGGTCTGTCAATTTATTTTAAATGATTCGCCAAAACGTGTGTAACCACCCGGGCACGCTTTTTTTAAATTTAATTGACTGACGCTGATAAATAAAAATGATTATAATATTTCTCTGCGTGCAATTGCCAAAAAATCTGCAGGTTAGATCATAAAGCGTGTGATATTTCTTCCTGCCACCAGCGATGAAGATATTTTCATGATGCATATCCGAATTGCGTTGGTTTTTTTTTTTCACCCGGTGAAAATAGAATTTGTATAGCTAACACCTTTAGAATTACTTGGACACAGCAGAGGTGTTTACGTTTACATTATATTGCCAAGAGAACTAATTCATATTTTTTTAAGTTCAGGAGAATGAACATCCATTTGCTACCTAAGTAAAACGTGTGCTTGGTTTGATGTCACAAGACCGTCACACATCCGCAACGGATCTGTTTTATTCTCTGGCGTAACTCAATTTTTTTTCCGTCTTTCGCCAGAACACACCGATAGAAAAAAAGGCTGGTTTGCGATTTTCGGGCCAAGTGCCAAAAATAGCTTTGTTGTTTTTTTCCGTATCCTTCTAGATCACACGCGTACCGTTGTTGCCGAGGGAGATCATTTAAAAGCTGATTTAAGTCTTAACATCCTATTAAATATTTCCCAGTGAACACTCCACCGTCGAACAACTCACATTCAGTGCTTTCTCTCTACAACTTTCTCCAGGGGTAACGTGAGAAAACAGCAAAACAACTTCTAGACTCTCGAGCAACTATGGCTACTGCGTTGATGTCTCCTGTGCCACTTCAGATTCCAGAAGGTCCTGCAGGGAATCCTATCATTTCCGTTGAATACGAAGTTTACGGACAAGTTCAAGGTAAAAAAATCAGTATCGGTAGAGTTTTGGTCAACAGATCTAAAAAGCATTTTTCAAATACGGGGATTCATTTTTTTAGGACTTGGCTTTACAAAATACGCAAAAGATCAAGCAGAAGCTCTTGCCCTCGGAGGCTGGGTAAAGAACACGAGACAAGGAACTATTGCAGGACGACTGGAAGGTCCGAAAGATAAGCTAGCTCAAATGATTCGCTGGATGGGCACCGAGGGCTCCCCTGGATGCAAAATTGAACGCGTCGAGCTTCGCAACTGGGAGTTCACTGTGGTACAAACCTTCAGAAACTTCAGCGTCCGATTCTGAACGTCCAATTGTATTGATCAATTCGTATTTTTGCATAATTCTTTGTATAAATTAAGCTAGCTAGATAAGGTATAATAGTTTTGAAAATGTTGTGCAAGTTTCTACTTATGTTAAACAATGTTGGACGAGCTCGAGATTAAGAATGAAATTATTTTTTAATGGGACTTGATATAACACGGCCATAAAGAAGAATACCACGAAAATAAAATAAAGGCTGGCCAAGTGTAAATAAATTAAAAGATGAATTTTATTCTTGCAATACAAAAATTGAAATCTACGCACATTTTTTTCTTCAAAAGTTAAGGGAAAGTCGAGGATTTGTTTACATGACAACAGACACAGTTTCGAACGTGATTTTTTCCGTAATGTTTTTCGTCTTGACGTGTTCCTCCTGGTTGGAAATGTAAACCATGTGGTTAGGCTCTTCCTTCCATCCGTTCTTGGCGATCCAGCTTTTCAGTTCAGCGTCTAAAAAATTATTTTGAGATAAAATCATTATTCAGCCATAGACGGTAAATGGACACAATCCCATAAAGAAGTAAATCCCGTTGGTACCTGTGATGTTTCCCAAAATTTCCTTCAAGACAGCCTTGTCGACAGATTGGTAAGTGATGTTCACTACGTGGCAAACAAATTTCCGAATGGCGTCGTCAAATCCAGAAATTTGCGAAATAAGACTCGCATCTTGGGCCTTCTCGGCCCAAAACTTTTTGAATTGACAGTGCTCGAGAAGATTGGCCAGGTAGTTGATTCTCGTCACATTCACGTCTTCCAGCTACAACCACAGCCAAATGGTAATGGTACATAAATAAATAATGTGAACAATTAGACGAGGATATTAGTTATCCGAGTAGTACCTGAGTGGGCCCAAGCAGGCACCTGCACAGCACAAAATCCGTATGCGGCAGATTGGCAATAGCCTTAAGAAGAATCCATATATAGAATATCCGGCTTGTAAAGGTTCGGGAAAAATTGATACAGCTTCAAAATGGCCAGATTCGCCTCCAAGTCGTACAAGTTTTCGGACACTTGCAACTGCACATATCTTTCAAACTTGGGCAGATTATTAGAGTTGTACCTGGAGGGCAATAAAGAAAGAGTTTTAAACTTAAACGCCAACTGATAATGAAATCTTTCCTAAAGAAAACAAACTAACCTCTCGACCGAGTTTAAGAACATTCATCACTTCTTGACGAAGTCCTTCCACTTCCTCTCGACGGGAGCCGACCATGATTGAATGAATACCAGCTGTTGAAATTTGTAAACAACCAACTAAATCAATTAAAAGTATAACGATCCCAAGATAACTAAGATAACTTGCTTCCACTCAAATACTGGCGCTCTAAATAATTTAAAACTTACCAAATTACTGCAAATTGGTTTCTTTTCTGAATTGGTTGTGTAATGTTCAGTAACAACAAAGTTAGTTTAATGAAGTAAAGTGTAAAGATTACACAAATGTAACCATCTGACAGCAAGCGACAAGAAAGACACTAGAAAGGTGTACAGCCGAAAGCTTGCCGAAAAGTTGAAGGCAATGCTAAATAGATAATGCATACAGGGGTAACATGATACTGATCTGTGTTATGCATTCCGTATGGGCATATGATAGTATATTAAAAACATTCACAGAAAATGCACAAAATGTACAGAAAATGTATGATTAATGATTAGCCATTATGCTGTTCTCCAACGCAGGTTTAAATTACTCTTAACTATTACTAGATCTTCAGACAGTGTTTCCACTAGTTGAATATTCTTTCAAAAAACCAAATATAAGGTGAGGTTGCTCACGATTAAATTTGTAGAGGAAGACGATAAGTTCACATGCATTAA
>VICI01003596.1:0-12887 GCA_019593645.1 Akabosia matsudoensis | reverse complement strand
CTCTAGAGCACCGACAGACAGACGGACAGACAGACAGACAGACGGACAAACATGTCCAAATCATTACTTGCCGAACAAAGTTCAGCTTCGTAATAATTGGAGCACTGACATAACGTGTTTGAAGCCTCTCATTGATCTACTTTTGGACTTGAGTGGTTTTGCGGGAATACTTAAGCAGATAGTTTTGTAGCTCGATGAAGATGAGAAAAAGACAATTTAATTTTCGTCTCTGCTTGTCATTTTGTTCTATTTCTTAGCATCCGCGGATCCTCGAACGCAGTGAATGCTGGTGAAAGGAAGGTCCTGAACAATGCCAAGTACTCTCCCTCGTCCGTGGACAACAGCAAAGGCAACTTGGAGATCCCCGGAACAGCAGGAATATCAGAGAACAACAAGACGCCATCACCAGCATCAATCTCACGACGCTCCTCGCAGCTCCACAAGAACTTCTCCATAACTCATGAGCACGGAACTGGCACTGTGTCCGCATCTATGGGTCTTGCTGTAGGAGAAAATGAAACTATCAAAACTACAATTACATCATCCTCCAGCGCCAGTGGTGGTGGGGGAACTAACACGGCGAGTGCAGCATGTGCAAAATACTTGAACCACAATGGTCATCATAATAGTCTTAACCATCTCAACAATCTAAACCAACGGAGGGAACTCGTCAAACCGAACAACGTAGGTGGATGCGCTCTCCAACAGCAGCAGCAACAGAGACGAGCACTCAATCAATCAAAGCCGCATAAAGGAGATGACGCAAAGAAAGCGAGGAAACAGGTAGTTACAATGAGCCATTTATCAATGCGCACACACCACCTTTTCCGATTTGAAATTCAGAAACATAGCCGAAAGTAGATTTAGACACAATTCATCCTCTTGTATAAACGCCATGTTTTGTAAACGTTTATGTCATATGCGATTTCTGTTTGCACTAATACCTTGCAGGTCATCAAAATGCTGATCCTCATCATTTTCTTGTTCCTAATTTGCTGGGGACCAAAACTCATTTTGAACATTGTGCTGAAGCTATCCGTCATTTTTGGACTGCCCATTTACTCTCCCGAGGTGTACATGTGTCGCGTCATCTTCTCCCTGATCCCGTTTATTCACTCGTGCATCAATCCTATCGTCTACTCCTTCATGTCGAAGAATTTCCGACGGTCAATGAACCGACAACTGGGACGATGCTGCACAGTGTGCGGGTGTAAGTGCAGAAACAACTGTGGCGCTCATCGCAACTCGATTCCACTCCGGTCTACAGCCAGGGCTCGGACCACCAGCCATGCTATTGAGTCGACATACTGCCAAATTTCAGACATGGCCAGTACCAGACACACAGAAGTCGAGGGTGTTTCGGCAATATAACATGGAACCGGAGATGCCAAGTAAAAAGTTACAGCTTACTTTTTTCTCTCTTTGTCATTCGACCATTATTTTTTCTTCAATGAATAAACATAAACTAGCATCCACACCAGTCTAGGGGTCTATCCATAGCTACCACATGCATACATATCCTACCACACCATCGGTCTAGACCCGGCGTTGGGGCCTGGTGACCCGGCCTTGGGGCCTATAGTGACCCGGCCTTGGGGCCTAGTGATCCGACGTTGGGGCCTATTGACCCGGCGTTGGGGCCTATTGACCCGGCGTTTTAATTAACGTTGTACATGAAACTAGGGAAGTACTGTCATGTTTTCATTAAAAAACTGAAATATTAATCTTTTTTCGCTATCGTAAACAATATTCATTAAGCTACACAATTATTCATGTTACTCTGTTTTGTAACAAATCCTTTTAAAAAAAAGTTAGTCAACAAAAGAAGAAAATATGCTGGAAAGAGTTGCATAGCTTTTCAAAGTAAGTTGTTCGCCGTTGACACTAACTTTAAGCGGGAATTATATGCTTTTACGTTGGAAAACGAAAGGACCACTGCTATGTGTAACTTTTACTTGAGTTCCATACCACAACTGCGACACAAAGATTTATCGTCGGTTTCTTAATACATTTGTTGCACGGGGTAGGTAAAGTTGGCTCTGAGAAGCCTGCACTGGAAAACGTAGCTGTTTCTACTACCATATTTGTTTGTATAGAGCGAAGACTTTCTCTCGGCTAGAATTTCCGTCTGAGTTTTGGTACGATTGAGTATTTGTTTTTTGCCATAGGACTCAAAGGATTATAGGATTTTGCAGTACTTTTTAATCTAAATAATCCATTATAGCTGCTTATTTGTTGCCAGGATGAGTATTGTTTTTTAATCCTTTAAAAATGTGCTTTTAATAGACTTTAATAATGATACTTAGAGGTATTTGGCGTTCACTTTTGATGAGAACAAAATACACATATATTTCTATGTTAGGGTATAAGTTTTCTAGCTTAGGGTTTATAGATAAGTAGGAGTAGTTCCAATTAAGTAGGAGTGCTGTGAATAAACTTTTTTTAGCGTTGAATACGATACATCAATGTCAAATCCGAAGCAGTTACATATTTAATACTTTTAAAGAAAATTCCAGTGTAGGTTTTTCAAAGTTGTTGCTACGACATTAAAAGAAAGTGAATGCATTTTGCCGTACATGTCTGCTAACACGGCTTCCGGGGTTAGTTTACCATCCTGGAGCGTTTTTGGTTCGCAAAAAATTGAAAACCCGTGGAAGGTGTAAATCCATAAAGGAAAAGGAAATTGGCTCACTGTATTAAACATTCAAGCCTTTTTAGGAGAAGCAAAAATATGGGTTGGTATCTGGTATGCAAAATGTAACTTGGAGAGATATCAGGAAAAGCTCACAGGCCCGACCATCCCCTAGTCCAAATGTATAGGCCATCCACGTGAAAATGTCCTAAAGCTATTAGCTAGCACCACACTAGCACATGCATGCCTGCATGTTGCTCTCACCCAACATTGCACATTTTGCGTGGCTATAGCGGCAGGTCGTCGTGGATATCCAGTACATATTTGAATCTAAACCGAGGATCTTTGAGTTAAGGCTGGTATTTAATATTCCAATGCAACAGGTTCATACCTTACCACAAAATGGTCGCTAGTTGGTCAAGCAGATAGCCCATACTATAAAACAAAAGAGTAGATGTACCAAGTCCGGCAAGTTTTCTAGGTTAAAACCGCGAAAGGATTAATATAATCTAGTGGTGTATTCACGTGTGCGTAATATAATTATGTGAGAAAGGGATTTGCAAGGTGTGCACTGAAAGAGTATCTCGAAATCACAAACTTTCACACAGCATGCTTGTTTGTTTCTCCGTCCTCATTGAGACACAGTCAACAGTTCGGGTACTAAATGGATTTTAAAACGTTTATGACTTGTAAAGTTATAATTAGAGATGAAACTTAATCCGGGGATACAGAATAGTGATTACAGTTTTAGCGTGTTTTACTTCAGAATGATGAAGATACTTGAAATCCGTGTCAATAGTTAAGATATGTTTTTAAAAAATTCGTATTTATTAGGCATTGAAAGCCTGATTTAAAAAAATAGTACTTCTTTAATATTTCATAATACTTTTCCATTTCCGTGTTGCGAAAGCATCCTTTTTAGTCTACGATTCTGAGTGATAAGTCCTGAAAACTGCATCTATTTCCAAAGGTGCGAGAATGCGAGTGGTTGAGCCGAACAAGTTCAATCAAAGAAACGTGTGAGATGCTTGATTGAGCCCATTGTGGCCAGATAACAAAGAAGGAAAAGGTGTTTTTATGCACTGCCTACACCCTATAGAAAAATAATGAGAGAAAAATTGCAGGGGAAAATAAAAGTTGTGATATTCTATCATAAGAAAGGATTTCTTGTCTACAATGTACGGTTTCAGTCAAAGCCGCAAGTGTAAATTATGATGGAAACATGTTTGTGAACAGATTAAGGTGGTACTCATTTTGTAGGGAAAGTGGTCTGTGGTGTGGGAAGAAAAAAGGCGATGGAGTCAGTAGTACTCTCTCCCCCGAATCTAATGTTTATGAGCGCACAGGTTGTAAGAGAAAGCAGACATAAGGATGTGTGAGCCGCTATGGAGGGAAATTTATTGCATGATTCTGGTTATGTTCCAAGTTAAGTCGTTCAAATAATGTGTAAATATCTTGCTATACCATATTACGGCGTCGTTTTTTTCTCAAACATAAAAAAAACCATTTTTGCAATGCGTTAAGCTGTGAGCTGTCGCATATTACACAATTTATTATCCTCGTTCTTCTCTTTACAGCAATTTTTATCAGGGGGATGGAGTAAAATGTCCTTTGAAGAAAAAATCCGTGAAAGGTAGTCAGAGACTGGTGTGTGAAGGTAATCTGTGCAGAAAACATAGCTAGATATTTGATAAATGAATAACGTAAGTTTCTATATTTTTTGACTCTGGAATTGTTCGTACAAATTTACTGTGCGCGTAACGTTATAACTTTTGTACTGGGTGACGGAATGTTCTGAACGTATAGATGGATAGGATATGGATATACATCATTAATTTTATTGCTAACTATAAGTATTCATAGAGCACATGCAACCAGACCAGCAACCAAGTTAGGTACGTTGGCTTGTCTTGAATTCGTAATTACACGGAGTGCAAAACAAAACGAAAACTTTCTTTATACATGTAAGTAGGTAAATCAAGTAAATGAGCAAAATATGGGAGTGCATGTTATCCTTTCATTATCATAAATAACTATCGGCAAATCACACTGGAAACAGGATAACGAGAACGAATAGTTGTTCAGATCAATATGTGTCGTTAATAAGGAAGGATTCATAGTCCTGGACGTCTTACCTGGGCCGGTTTCTCGGCCATTTTTAGTTTGACGAAAGTAATTGTGGTGAAAAACAGTGAAGGCCTGGTATTTATTTATCTAGGTCTTTGAAACGACACTTGCAAAATTCCAGGTAAATGGTTCCTTCCTGATAAATGACTCCTGACGTGTATTGTAGTTACATGAAGTCTCATCAAGAGCTCTGGAGGAACATGACACTTGATTGGTAGATTAGCAAACAAGTTGTTCTTGGATGTGAGCCTATTGCAATATGTCAAATACATATTACCTGCAGTTCTGGTGTCGTGTCCCGTACAGAATGGACGACGAATGCGATACAATTTAAGACGTTGTTGTAACTTGAAAGTAAGAAGGAATGAAAAATAAACTTCGGGTAGAACTGGGTCATTAACTGCTAGGCACGACAACTAAGAACAGCGATTAATTGCCGAGTGTAACTAAGAAGGTGTTGCAGTAAGTAGACATGATAAATTAAAGTCTTTGAGCGGTTTACTCTGAACAGTGTGTGTGGCATTTGAAATCTTTGTCGTCTCTTGTGTCACCTTTGAAATCATACTGTCTTAGAGCTCTTGAAATATTACTTTAGCCAAACATAATTGTAGCCGGAGTGTTTGTAGCAGCTTGTATAATTCAGCGGCAGAGACAAATTAATCGGAGACACATTAATGGCTGTGTAAGTCTTGTGTTTGCATCTTTTTTGCTAGTCGTCCTTGATAGATGTAATTAGTCTGTACAAAAGCACAGGTACACACGTTACGTTATGTAGCCGGATCGTTGGCCGTTCAAGTATGTTCTCAGTAGGTAATCATGCAACCAGGTTCCAAACGTTGTTGGTAGTATCGCCATGGACAATTAAAGTGTGAGAGTGCTACTCACAGTAAACATAAGCTTCATTTCGAATAATATAGACAGTATATTAGTATTAAGAAGATAACTCAGTGATCAAAAACGCTCGTACCTTCAATGTACCAATCATGTCCAACAACCTAACTTAAAAATGATATACACAAAAGAATGCAGCAAACAATAGGGTTCAACGAAATAAATCAAAATAGGGTTGTTCACAAACTTCAGGTGAATTTTGATTTTTGTTTGGACTTTCTACGCTCTGGTTATTCCTGTCATGCAGATTAGCGATAGTTTGTAAATTCGTTATAAGGGTGCACTCACAATGACAAGTGTCTACATACTGCGCTATCCCTGGAACGACATCGTAAGACTTAGTTCGCAGGCGAGTTCTATGTAGAAGGCATATTATAGTTCATATTATTTTTACTAGCTAACTAGCTTTTACCTGCATAGTGCATGCCACCATTAAAGCAAGTTGAGGTATCAAATGTAAATGTGATGTGTCAACACCAAAGAGGAAAACTGCGTGAATGTAAGTGACAATCTTTACTCATCTGAATTGCGTTGAGTATTTTGTTGCGCTTAATTATTTTAGTGTTACATATTAAAATACACTTACAATATTGAATATGCATTATTATTCACTGATCTCTTGAACTGATATTTATCGCACTTATTTTCAACAATTTTAGACTACGTTTTGTATTGAAACTTTCAACTGTGTTATACAATTAAAAATTAAAAATGTCAATGGTTATATGGGTCAAGTGACATGTTACATAACGGAAAGGTGCTAGAAAAACATGTACAAACGATAGCATACTAAACAATACCAACTATTTTCAATATTTTCTAATACCTAATATTGTATGTATGTCTAAATGCTGTTTATATTTTATAATCCATCCCGTATAGTTTAGCAAATAGTAGTTAATGCAAGTAGGTACTAACAGGAAAATTCATGGTGTTTGTGCCAAAAAACGTTGGGTTTTTTTCTTTGGCAAAGAGTCTCTTCATGTTTGTCAAAAGCCTGTGGGAAAGTACAGCAAAACAGAACGTAGCGGAAAAATCTCGGCCTTTATTTTGTCCTCACAAAAATTCAAATTAGCGGTTGAGTCCTATTCAAGTTGGTAGTATTCGTGGGCGCATTTTCACACTGTCTTTCGTTAAAATTTCCACAAACGACCTCCTCTGGATGCACACAAGAAACTTAACCGCCGTTACGAAACGAGAGAATAAACGAAATTTAGAGAAGAAAAGTTTTTAAATATTTTTTTGGCTTCTGTACCGGAAGTTTATTACGTGGAAGGTAAACGGTAAAAATACTCTATTTTACTGGTGCGGGATATTTCTATATAACATACGGGATTTTGTATGACTACGTAAGAAATTGTGTTTACTTTAGGCGTACTTTACCGAAGCAGTATTGCAAGATTTTTTGGTACATTGATGTTTGATTGTTCGCATATTGTGAGACGTTACAGATGCCAATGGAGTGTCAATAGTAACTAAGATAACTACTATCTAAATTGTGTTTCGAAATGTCCTATTAATGTGGTATCTAGTTAGTTGTTTGATGTAATGTGATTGACGAAAATAAAAGTGATTTTAAGCATGCGGGCGTATGTTTCACACAGTCTACCTTTTATTCATTTTCATTTATTGATTACAAGGTTTGCAATACACTTCATAAGACATATATTTTGATAGTCATATTGTCATCATTCTTTCCCTTTGCAAAGTCATGACCATTAACGAATAAAACAGTAAGTACAAATTATTAGTGAAATAATCTTACTAGATAGATATAAACATTCCAACAAACAACGGAAAGTCTAATTAACACTTACTATGATTAGTTTTAACCCATAAATGTATCTCTTTTTAGCTCTCATGCTCAACTATACGAGTTTTTCTGCATCACACCACAAAATAGCTCGACACACGTATAACCATAACTTTGAAATGTCCGTATTCAAAAATAGGAGTATACGACTGGTTCAATCAACTGTGAAAGTTTTTGGTAAGCGGTAAGCATAAATAATGTTGTCCTAAACCAACAGAAATGCAAAAAAAAACAACTTTCTCGCGAGGCTCATAAATATTCAGATGTCATTCACACAACAATTCCGTTTTCCCATGGACCCCGATTCACACTGTCTATTCACTATAACTAGCAATCTGTAAACAACTCATGAATTTATTTGAAAATCAGTATCTTTGTCATTACGTAAAAATGTCAGTATATCAAAAGATCTTTCATTATCTTGGTTGACCAATCATGGTAACACAGTCGGTCCTTAATTAAGCGCGAACACTCACACACACACTTGGTTATACTTATCATATTACTTATCATTCACTCCGCTCATCCTGTCACAGATTCAAATGTAGTTTAGGCATTTTCGAATCACGGAATATGGCTTCATGAGGTATCAAGAAGCAACCCCATTCACACCAAGTTATTACGACTTACTCGGGATTTTTTAATGGTTGACTATGTAAGACTGCATAACTAACTGCTACACTGGTAATAATATAACAACTTTGACACAAATGCTTCTTACACTTTATTTAATTTCACTAGTCTACATATCTAGTTGTACACTTAGCTGCTCTCTGTTAATAAACTACCTTGGCATACTTAAGACTCTAAATTCGTATCGTTATCAACTAGCATTTTTATTATATTAAAGTATTGAAAGATCATTGAATTTCTGCTTCTCTGAAAAAAAACACAGGCATTCAAACGAGCTGAACAAATATTTTGACTCCTTGCAGACCAGAACTTTAAACAAAACAAAAAAATCAGAATTCTGTTTCTGCTATACTTATCACTGCTAAAATTAACAAAAAAAATTAAGCTAAATATTAAAGATTTAATGCAGCCAGATATACAAAATACTAAAATTAAACTTCAGCAACGCATTCCTCACAAATAAATCATGCATACTTATTCTCTCTTCAGATGAACATGAATACTTCAAAATCCACACGCGTATCTCATACAATGAAAAATTTCCAAAAACAATTCAAATCCGTCTAAAAAAAGCCATACAATACAAAAGAAACCTATAAAGTCCTAACGCGTAAAAAATGAATCCAGTCACACATGGCAATTTCTCTCTCGCATTCACCCGAAGAAAAGTTGTGAAATTCTCAACTCTACAAATCCGAGCCATTTGCTTCACCCTTGCAAAAAGCATAATATTCGCAACAAAAAAAATCCACTATGAAATCCATTCAGAAACTCTGTCAAACCATGAATCAATCACCCTCTCGACAGAAAGAAAGCATATTTATAGCATTTGACATTTGCCAGCCGACGAAAAGAAAAATGAATTGAAAAGTTTGGGTGGCATTTAAAAAACAACAGTCATGGCTTACCGCTGCACACATTGCACCATGTAAAGAAAAACCAGTCTAGGAACTTGCCGCTGGTTCCACTCAGTTCATACCATTCACTTAACTCACACGTGCTGACAAACTCTCTGCAAAACCAATGTCTGATGCTAAATACAAATGCGTTCGCACAACCACAACAACATCCTGTCCTTTCTCGCCCTTCTCAATTTCCCCAAGCACAAAAAACAGAAACAGACTCACAAGTTTACTTGTCATGAAGTAAACACAACTTTACTCTAAAGTAAACATCAAAATGTGCAAAAAAAGGTTCCAATTGATTTTTTTTAAATGAAACAGGAGAGAGTCAAATACTGATGCACAACATTCACCCGTACTACAAACGCGGCGTTGATACATTCTCTCATTCTCGTCATGTCAAACTTGTCTAAGGACAAAGACTCGTCCTATACTTTAAGTACTTTTTAACCTAGTCATTCATGAAACTTTGAGCACACTGTTCATCTACTGTAAACAACCAAGGGAAACAGTTAAAAAAATTAAATAAACTACTTCGGTGCATTTGATCTTTTACCGGTTTGAAACTTTGGGATTGTTCGGATTATTTCATGCATCCTCTTCAAACAGAAATGTAATTGAGTAGAAGCCTTGAGTGGGATGAGAGTTGCGAAAGTGACTCTCGCAAAAGCTTTTTAAAGAAAATGTTTACTGCCAGGAAGTGAGAAGTTTGACCTTGTCGTACCACCAATAATGGTTTGCTAAAGTGTACACCTACAAGGACGACGGTCTGAAGTGAAAAGAGTTATTCCGTCAGGAAGTCTTACGTAAAAAAAAAACAGAAAAGTTGGTTCATTATACTTCTTGATAAAAATTAGATTATTTTTACACATGCACTCATGTTTGCTCCCATGCATCCCTAGATAAAATGTAGCCAAACCACTTTTGCCAGCATATATTTCACTCTCCATGCACAGTGTATAAAACAGGGTCACCATGCATTCTTGTTTATTCGTACATCCCATGATGATAACCATATCATTTCAGTTACTCTACTCACAGTTTCAACCGTATAATTGTAGTCAGAAAAAAACACATTAAATTAATTCTACTACTATATATGTATATGCTACTACTACCTAATTTAGTTTTTTTATTCATCTACACCTGGGTGAGCGGCTGATGATGTAGTCGAGGAGGAAGTCTGTGAGTTGGGGTAGGGGATAAGAATAGGTCTTCTTCCACCTGCTGACAGTCTGTCATAAACACTTCTGAAGATCACTTCAGGAGACGTCGAGAACGAGGAAGAGGAAGATGTTTGGTGATGGTGGTGGTGGTGGTGAGGTGAGTGGTGATGCGATGATGAGTCTTGGATCCCAGCTAACTTAAACCAATGCCGTTGCTTTGATCGATAAAAGTACCAGAAGGAAAGCAAGAGACCCACTTGAAGAAGGAGTACGGTAAAAATGGCTCCCACAACGCTTCCTTTAGTACTGCAAACGTAGCCATCATACGTGGGCGGACCTGGAGAACGAATAAATTTAGCCGTTAGGTTTACTAAAGTCATTTTCTTGAGACCTGCAAGTGATTACAAGTAAAAGCAAAGGTCAAAGGAAATGCATTGCCCCTAAAAGTTTGTTGGGTTCTCGTGTCGCATTATATTATCCAGTAACATCGTCAATTCTATAGGTACCTACCAATAAATACACAAGCATAAACTTCAAAAACTTGTTACTTTTTTCATGTTTAAAGTTTTCCTTTTGCCAACATTTAAGCTAATCTGTAAAAAGGATCAGCATCAGCAATAGGGCGACATGAGGATCAAGCTAATTGTTACCTGATCAGGAAAAAGTTCAAAATAATATTGTTCTTCTTTTAATACTCATATGCTCCACGACCTCGGGCGAAAGTGGGAAATGTTGATAGTAATTTACAATCTCTATTGGGACGCTTAGTACACTGAGTTTCCTAAAAGGGATATACTCAAGTGGGTCTCCAGTATAAATTACAAATTGGGACAATCCTTCCAGTGCTTTCTCCGTCTAAGCCGGAAAATGAGACAAGGAGGAAAGCAGGGCTTCATAAACGAATTGAGAAGACTCTAACTGCTTTGCAGACTAAGTCTTAGATAACAAGGGTTTTTATCATAAAGACATCAAATTAGGAAAATGGCTACATCTGCACTGATAAAAGGATACAGAGAGGAATAATAACTTTTGGGTTACAACGCTCCACTTGCCATGACTTAGTTTATGTAAATGAAAGTCTATTTGGGAAAGATTGACTAAAAATCCTGGTTTTTTTTTTGCATAATGGATGCTAGAAATCGCTCACAGGGAAATAAAACATGCTACCCTTCTGTACGACAACAGAGATGAATAGAGATCATGATGAGCCTGAAGACATTTTATGCTGTAATAACTGCATATGCATAAGCACGCCACTTACCCGGAACCATACTTGCAGGTACAGAGCCAAACGGGAAGCTATCATTGAATCGACGCCGAGTTGTTGGATCCAGCTCTGACTCACGGGGTAGATTCCCATCACCTTCTTTCGGTAGCACGACGAGCTTTAAAAAATGAAGAAAAAAAAATTTTTTAGTAGTAGAGAAGATAACACAATAGTTTGTCGTGTTTGAAGAGCCCAATAATACAACAAAAAAAAGAACCCTGAGGACTTTTTTGGGCACAGAAAAAAATGTACAGTCAATAGGCATCTGGTACAGTGACAGCAAACCATAAGGAGAAAGTTTTTCTCTTGCACTTTCTCCTTAGGCTGGCTAAAATTCCACCAACAAATTCCCAAGAGGGATTTAGATTAAAAAAAAAGAAAGAAGGAGGATGAGTTTACGTGGAAAAAGGGAAAGGGTGAAAGTGAACGACTGATAAAGGAGCTCAGTAGGAGTTCTCTTTATGCTTAAACATGAGAGATATTTTTTTTGTATGTGTATATAAGGTAAAAACATGGAGGGTATACTTACCTTGGAGTGGATTGGAAGTGCTCCTGGAAGATCTGGCATTGGTTTAACTGTCGTTGTACTGCTCGGCGGTGGAATCACGTTATTCTCTTCTTTGTCTACTCCCGAGGCCGCAGAAAGCGGGTGCTTTGTGGTAGTTGTCAAATGGCGAGGACCTTCTGTACTCACTTGAATGAAGTTGTTACTGCCGTCCAATCTTGTGGGAACTTGTGACACTGAGCCGAGATGCCTTACTGGCTCATTTGCACCAGAGCCAGGTCCAGATCGAGTGCCTCCGCTTCGTAAAATATGTTGACCTCCTGCCGAGACTGCTCCTGGTGGAGTCGGTCTCACACCTAATTACGCACGAAGAATGGGAAGAAAAGACGAAAAAAAGAGAAGTTTTTATTCCTTTCTAGCATGCAATAACAACAACCAGCTACTTGAAAATGTTCAAGGCTGGACAGTTGGAAATTGGAGAATTTGCTATGAAATGAAGTGGAAATAAGGGAATGGAATGACAATAACAGTTCAAGTGCCAACACTATTAATACTGTTCTCCTTGGCACTACATGTGACACAACTGGAGAGATTTTTTTTTTGAACTACCTGCTGCGCTCGAACTGTCCATTAGAGAATCCCTCTTTTGAGAATATTGGAACAAATTGTAACT
Source organism: Akabosia matsudoensis (assembly GCA_019593645.1). Classification (NCBI taxonomy): domain Eukaryota; kingdom Metazoa; phylum Arthropoda; class Collembola; order Entomobryomorpha; family Paronellidae; genus Akabosia; species Akabosia matsudoensis. The sequence goes on along the minus strand of VICI01003596.1, from coordinate 278 downwards.
GTCTAATGAACTCTTTGAAATATTGGATGGTGTTGGTATAGTGCTTGGGTCGGCAACCGAGTTGGAGGCCGATGATGGGATTGGAATGGAAAAATGAAGCTGGTGCGAGCGAAACTCGGCCGGAGCTGCCTCAGTGTCATTTGCTTCAATGGATCTCCTTCGCCGGCCGAACGAGTCTAGTCCTCCCTGACATCTCACCTTTTTTGGAGAAAATTGGAAGGAAAAAGCAGTTGAGAATTAGGCTATAAAGAAACTTGGACAATATTGAGTATGTCACT
>VICI01003595.1:0-12890 GCA_019593645.1 Akabosia matsudoensis | reverse complement strand
GTTTTTATTGTCTGGTTGGCTGTTTGGAAAGGTTAAAGTTTTGTATTGGAAGTTGTCAGCTAGTTGAAAAGTGAAAAAATGGCTGTTTCCAAAATTTCGCCGTACGATCCGGAAACGGATGATATTGAAGCTTGGACTGCTGTCCTTGGAAACATCCTAATTGCCAATGGAGTTGATAAGACGAAGGATGATCAAAAAGGGAAGGCTACAGCAACTTTACTTGCCTCTTTAGGAGTGTCGACGTACGCCCTGTTGAAGGACTTGGTTTCGCCAGATTCGCCTGAATCAAAGTCATTTGATCAATTGGCGAATGTCCTCAAAGCCCACTTCAAACCGGCACCTAAAGCTATATCTGAAAGATATAAATTCTACAACAGGCGACAGATGCCAGGTGAATCTGTCAACGTTTTTTTGTCGGAGCTTCGTCGTTTGGCAGTTACGTGCAAGTTTGATAAGTTCGAGGTTAGCCTGAGGGATCAATTTGTTGTTGGTTTGTCATCTGAAGCTGCTCAGAAAATGCTGTTCCTGGAGAATGACGACCTCAAGTTGGAGGATGCCGTCAGGATTGCAACTAGTCAGGAGTCAGCCGATGCGAGTACTAAACTGATTCGTGGATCGAATCAACCATCTTTTTCCTTTGCAAACAAGGTTGGCCCTGGAAAATCCTTCGAGGAAAAGGAATCAAAATCCAGCGGCAGCAAAGCGAAAAATGATCAGCGTTGTAGTGGTTGCCGGAGCAAGAAACATTCCATCAGGGAATGTCCTCACAAGGAAGTGGAATGCTTCAAGTGCCACAAGAAAGGTCATTTTGCTAAATATTGTCAAAGCGGTGGGGAATCATCGAATATGATAACAATCAACAACGTCACGGATGACGACCCTCACCCCGCCGTGGGAATTGCAGTAAAGTTGAATGGATACCCTGTTGAACTAGAGCTGGATACGGGTTCTGGAAAAACCTTTATCACCCCATCAGTCTGGAGGAAAATGGGATCTCCTCCCCTAACAGAAAGCAAGCTGACGTTCCAGTCCTTCTCCGGTGACGTTTTTCCGATCAAAGGAAAAGCTTTGTGTGAGGTCACCTACTTGGAACAAAAAGTGGAGCATTGCGTTTATGTGACTCGTGCTGAAAGAGGTTGTCTATTGGGACGAGACTTGTTGTTAAAGCTGGAGCTGGATTGGTCAACCATTAAAAGGCAGCTTGGTCGAGTAAATCAGGTGCATATTGGAAATGAATTGAATGCACTTTTATCGGATTTTAAGGACCTATTTGATCAGCCTTCTGGAACGGTTAAGAACTTCAAAGCGAAGCTGGACTTGAAAGATGGAGCAGTTCCTAAGTTTTGTAAGGCCCGTCCCGTGCCATATGCAATAAGAGATCAAGTAACCTGTGAGTTGAAACGGATGGAAGAAACCGGAGTTTTGACCAAGTTAGATCATTCCGAGTGGGCGTCTCCTTTAGTTGTGGTCCCCAAGTCAAATGGCAGAGTCAGAATTACGGGCGACTTCAAAAGGACGATCAACAATCAACTCAATGTTAATCAATATCCATTGGCGCGGGTCGACGATTTAATGGAGACAGTTTCCGGAGGGAGGACTTTTACCAAATTGGATGCCTCGGACGCTTTCCACCAGCTTCAAGTTGACGAGTCAAGCAAAAAATTCCTAGTGGTCAACACGCATTTGGGGTTGTATCAGTACAACGTGTTGCCACAAGGAATTGCCTCTTCCCCAGCCATTTTTCAACAAATGATGGACAAGATGCTGGACAAAATCCCTATGACAGGGTCATTTGTAGATGACACAATTTGTACTGGAAGAACCGATAAGCACCACATTCAGCATTTGAGACAAGTTTTCGAGAGGATGCGAGAATGGAACTACAAATTGTCAAGAAGCAAGTGTGCTTTCATGCAAGAAAGTGTCAAGTTTCTTGGCTTCACACTCACTTCGGAAGGGACACGTACCGACCCTGAGAAAGTAGCTGCAATTATGGACATGAAGGAGCCGTCGAATAGTGCTGAAGTTGGTTCATTTCTGGGTCTTGTGAACTTTTATGGAAAGTTCATTCCCCACCTTTCCACTGCAGCTGAGCCGTTGTTCGCGCTAATGAAAAAGGACGCAGAGTTTTGTTGGAGTAAAAAGTGCAAGCGGTCCTTCAACCAAATCAAACAGTTAGTTTCAAATGCGCCACTTTTGGAACATTTCAATCAAGAGATTCCTGTGGGAATAGCATGTGATGCATCATCAGTTGGCTGTGGAGTAATACTTTTTCATCGGCACGCAAGTGGTAAGGAGAATCCCATTGCATATGCGTCCAAGACCCTCAGCATGGCAGAGAACAACTACTCACAGATTGAAAAGGAAGGTTTGAGTATCGTGTTCGGATTGAAAAAGTTTATGAAGTACCTCTTTGGTCGTCGATTCATTTTGATAACCGACCACGCCCCTCTACTTGCCATATTTGGAGAGAAACGTGACGTTCCAGCACTGGTTGCTACTCGACTCCATCGATGGTCACTGCTGTTGAGTGGATACAATTTCGATATTGAATATCGTAACACTCTTGAGCATGGCAATGCTGATGCATTGAGTCGTCTTCCAATGGAAACCTGCTATGACGAGGATGAGGAAGGAGACACCATGGTGCGTTGGATACGTGAGGAAAATCCTGTAACTAGCAAGAAGATACGATATCACACAAGTCGGGATAGTGTTTTAAGCCAAGTTGTCCGATTTTGTAACAATGGATGGCCACATCAACAAACGCAGTTACCGGAAGAAGTCAGGCTGTATTTTAATCACCGTTATGAGTACACTGTGGAACAGGGCATTGTCATGTGGGGGATTCGTGTTGTTGTACCTACAGCTTGTCAAGAACAAATTTTGGAGCTTCTGCATGAAACTCACCCCGGCATCGTCAGAATGAAAAGTCTTGCTAGGCAGTTTGTATGGTGGCCGAACATTGATCATGACATTGAAATAGTTGTCAAGTCATGCAAGTCTTGCTGTGTTGTTCGTGACAGCCCACCTGCCGCTCCGCTTCATCCCTGGAGCTTTCCAGAGAAGCCTTGGCAACGGCTTCATGTAGATTTGGCTGGGCCGTTCTTGAATTCCATGTGGATTGTTATGGTGGATGCCTATTCGAAGTGGCCTGAAGTATTCGTGCTAGGCAAGGACACAACTTCAAAAAAGGTCATAATGACCATCCGAGAAGTCTGCTCAAGATTCGGGTTGCCGGAGACCATCGTGAGCGACAATGGCCCTCAGTTCACGTCTGCGGAGTTTGAAACTTTTTGTGAAAAGAATGGAATCCGTCACGCAAAAAGTAGTGCATACCATCCCAGGAGCAATGGCGAGGCGGAGCGTTTTGTGAAAACGTTTAAATCGGGATTGTCGCATTGTAAACCTGGAAGCGATGTGTCATTAGCCCTGTGTGATTTCTTGTTGTGTTATAGAATCACTCCTCATAGCACTACTGGAGCGGCACCTTCGGAACTAATTTTGAAAAAGAAACCAAGGACACTATTGGATTTGGTGAGACCAGATGTGGATACAGCAGTCCGGGCTAGTCAAGAGAAACAGAAGGAGCACGAAGGAGCGAAAACCCTACGGCATTTTGATGTTGGTCAATCGGTATGGATACGGACGTATTCGAAGGACGAGCCTGCATGGTCACTGGGAACGATTGTTCGTATACGTGGACCATTGACATACGATGTCGAAGTAAACGGACGTCAAATGAAGCGACATGTGGACCAAGTTTACGATGCAACTGTTGTTAAACCTGCCATGTTGCACCGCCATGATAATCAAGACGAGGAAAACTTCTTCCTGGAACCCCAAGAGCATGATGAGCAAGATCAGGATGATGAAAGCTTGGATCAGGAGGAAGACGGTGAAGCTTTTGCAGCCCAGCAGAACCAGCCAAGGTACCCGAGGAGGGAAAATCGTCGCCCTCCACCACGTTACCCTCAGAATTAAAAGGGGAAGGAGTGAAGTGTATTGTATTGCATATGCATTCAGTTAGTATCATAGTGTAGAGTCGCGCCAATTTGAATTGCCTGTCTGCGTGCTCTGGAGAAGCAACCCAGGAGAGGACGAGTGTGGAAACTTGGTGTGACTACGATTTGTCTTACCTGTAGCAAAAATAAGTTACCTGAAATAAACCAGTAAAACTTAACCGGTTATCTTGTTGTTATTTCGTTGGCATCGAAATACATTACAGTCTGCAGGTCTGTCATGGAATGACTCTTTGGAGCTATTTCAGACCCTTTCAAATCCAAACAATCATATCCTTGACTACGTGTAGTATATGAGTGACTTCCTTGTTAGGACTAGATGTCACTCTGACTGATATGTTCTGATAAGTAAAACACTTTTTTATATGAGATTTTAAATAAAACACTTCACGGCAACAAAAAATAGATCAGCCATCAGCCACGGAATCAGCCATCAGCCTGATGAAATCGTTGCTGTTTATTTATTGTTAGTAAACAATCCAGGTTTTCAAAAAATTTCCCTGTATCTAAAGCAACCGAATCGCATAAGAGTTTATGCCAAGGAAAGTATAATAACTCCTCAGCACATAAATTTTAAAAAACTGAAAAAAAATTAAGGAACGATTAAACTCCATCAGCGTAAAAAACTTACGTTTAGCATAAAGAACCATTCAACATCGATTATGTATTGTTTTTTATCGTTTAAAAAGAAATAGAAAATTTTCGAACTTTAACTCAAAAAATAAAAACAGAACTTTGTCAATACAATGAACTTTTGAAATCGTTTCATGAGGTTGAGGTACTAGATTTGTGGGACATTTTCGCATCGAAACGCAAACAGTCAGAAAAAACTTCTCGCGTCCTTCTTAAAATACTGTGCTGTGGAGTTGACCGGCATGGTCTACTCTCGAATTCGATGATGCTGGATTCTTTTAATTTGAGCCTTCAAAGCCTTTGGTTATTTTTAAAACCTAAATTAGCTTAGGGAATCGGCTTATATTATATACTAATTATATTATATACTAATAGTATACAAAATAATTCGTTGGTAAGGAATTCGACCCCAAGAGCTCCCTGTTAATGATTCATGAGATTTGGGAATCAACGTTAGATACTCAGTTTCAAGGAAGTAAAAATGCCGAATCGCCATAAAGTATCCCTATACTAACACTTCCACCTAGACGTTAAATGTGCGTGTTAATTCTTACGGTAATTCAGAATAACATTACAACATGTCAGTATTGAACATCCCGGCATTCAGACTCCAGATCATGAATCAGCCTGATGAAATAGAGAAATCGTTGCTGTTTCCGTTTCCGTTCCAATCTGTCCTGCCCCAGACTGAGAATGGAAATAATGACGTTTCTTTTTATAAAATCATTGGTGCATAAGCTTTCACTCATTGTCAGTGGACAAAAAAGTTCGAAAAGCTTCGAAAATCTAGCTTTCCCAGTGTACAACCTTTTTACCGGGTACTTTCAAAATGCATTTCGTTAAGTCTATTGGGGAGTTTTTACCATTTTTTTGTAGTATTTGTTTTCAAATGAACGTGACTCTACATCTCCGCATCTTATCTTTTGATAATGTCAGACAATGCATCTTCCGCATATCTCGAGTAATATCTAAAGAAAGTGCCGAGTCATCGAATATCCACTCTTTCGCCCTAGTCACTCGTCTCAGTACCCGAATACAGCAATTTTACGATAAAGATCCCATATTTATATAAAAAGATACTTTGATACGAAATATCACACAAGTACATTATTTTTGTTTATTATTCCTGCTCAAAGCTACTGCAGCGAATCTCATGAAGTGGATAATACGATCGTAATCATAATTGAGCGATCCATATCTTACTTCACACAACACGAACTACAACAACATTTATGAACACCCTCCATCCATTTAAACAAATGTGTAAACACACTCATCCTTTTAACGAAAATGCAAAATTTTAACGATTCATTATTTTTTTCTTGAAATAAATTCGGCAAATAAAGAAAGCTTTCCTCTAAGTAACTTGGTTTTGAATCCATTCGCTGGCAATATTTTAATACAGTTTCACTCGCCCCTTTTTTATTCCCTTGTCACTTTCCATTCCCATCCTTCTCTGAGAAGGCATTACTCATTATCATTATTATTGTAGCCCGTTTTATTGGTTAGTTTTTGTTATGATATGATTTCCATTTCATTGGAGAAGAGTTTTGTTCGTTTACAACAACCGCAGTTTGAAAAACGACAGTTTTTTTTCGAGAATGACAGTTTGGCCATGATGTGATGACATCCTCGCATTGATGTTGTATCTCTTTCCTTGTACACTTATTCGGATGGCTTTGACTGTGTATCCATTTTTCGTGTTTCCAGATCCTTTTTTTTTCTTATTTCCTTCCAGTTCCTTATCCTGAAACATTTATAGAAGCAATAAGCCCAGGAAGAAAAAAAAACACCCAGTCATTTTGCTTACTTGGCGGGAGTTCACTAACAACCGCATTCATTCAACAAGAAAACTTTAGTGCTCTCATGTAATTTGAGCAATAAAATTTATGGATGACAGATTCATATCGTAGTTGTGAAATATTGTCTCTGGATGAGAGAAAATCGTCGAGTTTTCTACGACACTCAAGAAAACGGCAAATTGTCATACATTCTTCATGTTTTTATGTTTAGTTCGGTGGAAAGAGAAAGGAAGAGGAAAAGGGAGAGACACAAGCTAGATTCACAAACAAGGGGCAAACCAGTTCAACTTACAGAGTATAAAGTCATGAAAAGAAGACCAACAAAAAAAAAAAAAACTTTTCAACTTAATTCATTCAAGGGTACATTTTTGGAAGGGAGAAAAGTTTCAGTGAGGGTGCATTAGAATCAGAGGAAGGGATGAGTTGTCGGATTTTTACATGAGAAATTGAATGGAAAGAAAGTAGTCGTGGTGGATAATGTTGAATGGACCGAATCAAAAAAAATGTATACATCCTTAAGCTTTTCACAAGGATGTGTTTAGATTTTGCCGAGATAGCAAGAGAGGGTAGATAGTAGATTGGCTTGACCTCTTTATCTGATGACAACAGCCGATAGCACGAACTGTTTTTGTACCAATGACGATAAAAGTGAAAACAGTGGTTTATGATATCATCACAATACCCAGAGTGAAATGTAATGAGAATTTCCTTCCAATCTACTTTGTGTACTGCGGACTCCGGAACGTTTTGCTAGGTAATTCAATGCAGAGCAGAATCTTTCGGATGATGACTAAGCTCCAACCATGTCGCATTGAAATCACTGTCAAGCTATTCCCCGATAAAATTGTCAAATATTAATCGTAATTAAGATCTGCGTTCAAGACAGAGTTATTTAGAAGTTATGCTAAACAACTTTTATAATAGGGTTTAGAAGTTATTGCGTATGTGTGCATTATGACATCCTCAAAAGTAATATTTTTTAATAGAAGATATAATGATAATCACATGCTACGGGGTAATCCCATAATTCACATTTAAGTGCAGTCACATTGTGAATACCTACATGATCTAACTATAAGTGAGGGGCGTTTCATGGACTGCGTAAATTGATCAAGTTACAATCTATATGGGAGTTGTATTCCCTGAAAGGTTTTCTAGAGAGAGAGAGAGAAGAATTGAATTTGATTTTTGGCCTTTATAGCTTCATTTATCAAAAGCTTACATGAAAACACATAGCCAGGAGAGTAATAATAGTAATCCTAACCTTGACTCGGTGTTACTGAAAGACAAGACATAACTAATTCGATACTGTGTGTGAATGGCTCCTCATTTCCTGATTATCGTATTCATAGATCATTACTACACGCAACAATCATGCACCCCTCACCTGACAACGTACTATTACGCTGACGTGCGTAATAAGTGAGGAAAATCATCTCCGAGGGATGACATGAACTGTTACACTCACATGAGGACTCAGGTCTTTGCCTAAACGAAAGCACTTTTAATTATGCAGTAGAGTGTGTAATTACACATCATGGTTTGCATATTTATGAGATTTTGTAAGAGTTCATACGGATGATGAGCCACATGAGCTTCACTGGACACCTACGCAAGCAAAGCAGCGTATAACAAACTCCCAACCACGCAGCAGGATTGCAATTGTCCCCTATGCCGTTGGTCGTTAGAAGTTACAAAGGCTATGAATATTTTCAAATAAGGTGACGCTTGACCGCAAAGTGACAATGTGACATTTTCAACTGCTTTGTAAAACCGATTCCACGCTATTGTTATAATTTCAGTAATGACCAGTGATTATCAGTCAATCATATTTACCCATAAAGTAAATACCTCATAGTTTTCTATCTTGTCAAGTGCACTTTACGCTCTTTTTCATGAGCAAAGTCTGAACATCTAAACAATATTTTTTAAGAATTCTGTGCAATGTCATAAAAAATATACTTCCCTGTTGCAGGTCATAGATGACCATTTCTGGGACTATACGATTTTCTCATTTTTGTTCCTTGCACATAAAAAATCATCGTAAAATGAGGGATTAAATTTGTTGTCTCATTCGCGTAGGTAATTTATACCTTTGTGTAGGCTGACGATGGTCTCGTCAAACCCACAGGGCGAAATTCGCTGTTTTCTAGCCGTAAAGAAGCCTGCACTTCTGTGTTTGAACATGTACAAATGTTTTTAAAAATCAAAAATTAAATTTAAAGTCGTGAGTTATTATTTTATTGCCTTACTGGTTCAACATGCACATAACTTTTTGGCGTGTATACGTACAAGTTGATAGTTGAAAGATGACCAGTTTGAGCACAGAACATGTTCGGCTTCTGTCTGACTGTGCTACAATGAATGTTGTTTTCAAAACCGTGGTTAGATTGTTAAAGGTTATTGTAGCATTCCCAAAAGCGGTACAACAAACATAACTTTCGCATCACTGAAATGTGCTAAACAGTTTGAAAATATTTTTGGTGCAATAATTTATTCTACTTGAAACCTAATTGACCGAAAACTTATAAAAAAACGACGAGAATTTGTGTTCTTCAAGTTCCTTTCTGTACTCTGAGGGGTGCTAAATGGTAAGGGAAGAATTTATTCTGTGACAAAAGCAGCTCACTTTTCTTGTGAAAGCAGAAATAACTCGATGCACTTATATTTCAGGGTAATAAACGCATATAACTGATGCGTTTTTGTATGGCTTATTTAAGATACATTTTAGTTAGGGATGAGAACACTACACAGTGCTCAAAGTATCGTGCATGTTAAACAGCTGCAGAGTCATTGTTATAAGCCCCCTTCTCTCTCTCTCTATACACTATAGCATTTTGTGCTTTCTTTATTACTGAGAGCTGCTCAGTAGGAAGCCAGTAAACACAGCTTAACAGTTTGCTACTCCTCTGATTCATGCTCAATAACGCTTGAAGTCAGTTTGTTTTAGTTAAACAGGGTTGATTTCGTCATTGTATCTCATCTCTACAACGTAATACACACACTCTTTGTAACAACTATACCCATTCATTAACAGACAAGAAATAAATTCTTTCGACTGTCAATCCAACAAAAAAAACATCACAAAATGATCATGTACCAAAAGTGGAATGGAGTTTACACTTGGTGTTTACTTTCAGGATTTATTTTGTCATTGCACTTGTTTGCTTTGTGGGTTCCACAATTCCAAGACAAAACATTGAAACCTCCAAAAAAATGTAATTCATTTGGGTAGAAATGTCCATGCATTTGCTTCTATTTAACTACAATAGCGGGGTAAAAAGTGAGAGTGAAAGCATACACAAAAAAACAAACATACTCAGATCTTTTTATGGTTGTGTACAAACCACAACAACACGTAGCAGTCAAAGTCGTCGACTTTTGCATCAAGTTCCATTAACAGCTTATTTTGGAAGCATTCCTTGCAAATCAAGCATGTGTGCCATGGTCATAGATAGGGTTGGTGGTGAATGGAAAACGAAAGTAAACAAAGATCAAACCATGAAGCACTGAAGCACAGTTACAGAGCAAAGTATTTTTACACAACCATGGATGTGCAGTAGTTTATCCGGTATGCATATTGGATTTTTTTTGTATCAGTTTCGACTTTAGATAACGCTTGTAAATGCATTGATACGACAGATGATAAGCCAACAAAAAATGGATAAACACTGACCAACAATTTACTGATATTTACATACGAACACAGTTTGATAGTAAAATTGTATAAACGAATGTTTCTTTCCCCCATTGACATAAAAAGGAATTTCCATTTCAAGACTACGATCAGTAAGCAAACGAATAGCTTGCTTTTGGTTATAATAAATAAGTAGAAAACTACAGTAGCGTTACAGAATTTTGAAGAAAAAAAATATGAGTAAGCAAAATTTCAACCCAAAAATGGCTCGATATTGAATTCAAGCGATAAGAGCAAAACTTGGAAAGATAACGATTCATGGCTCACATCCGCTTCCTTGTCTTCCTGCTTTATATTTTTTGTCGAAGAAAGCCATTCTAGTCATTTATAATACTGAAAAGACATCATGTAGAATGAAACCAACAGATCTGCACTGACAGCCGATGACTTTTATGCATTTCTAGTCCGGTTGTTTATGTAAGGCTACAGACAGTTGTATCTATTTTTTGGGGGAGCCTCACTGAACGAAAGTAGAAAATGTTTCAGGGAGGAGGCAAAGTTGTTTGTATCACTTTAGTCGACTATTTGTTTGACTGCTTAGTTGCTTCCAGGGGTTAGTGATCATCAGTGGTGCTCACCAACCGTGGAAAGTACACATTTAAAGCTTACAACACTAACAATTTATTTCCTCAGTGGAGTGAAGGATGCATTAGAACGAGCTGTCATGAAAACTCAAGTCAGTTCTTGTATCCGACTGACCTTCCTGGTCTCTTTAAATAAGAAAAGTCTTTTTTTTTCGGAACGGTCTAGGTCTTTCTCAGTTGAATTTTATAGTGATATCCATACCCCACACACTGCATTGATTATCCTCAATCGCAGCGAAAGGTAGATGCTTAATCACGAGGCGTGATTGTAGGAAACTATCAAACTATGCCGATTGTAAAACCAACGCCAACTTCTAGGTGGCGATATAGACATTCTCGATAACTATGGGTCGTTAGGAAATAAAAGAACTCGTCAAGGAAGAAAGTTTTCTAATCGGGCATTTCTTTCGGAATCAGTATGATGTAAGTATTAGTCAGCTATTTTACTCATTGATGAGTATTTTCCATATCGGGGATGCTTGCCAGAATATTGAGACAGCTTCGAGAAAGATACTAAAATGATTGTTCTTTTTGATATGCCTCATAAACTTGCTTTCACGAAGTTCCACTGCTAATCCATCAAAGGGCGGGCAGTAGTAATCATGACAGGCTAAGGGTAGATGGTTTGGAACTTGCATAATAGGGGTAACTTTTGAACGGATACACTTTTGCAAGCCACTTACTACCCGTAAATGTGTATAGCCTACGATTTTTCTTCGTGTATCATTTTTTCTACCGCTAAAAGTGAGGATGAGTGAACTTCAACTTTTTTTGGGCAACGAGTAAGATAATTTTTCATAGGAGATAGTGGTGTTCAACCTTTTTCACATGTTAGGGGTAAAGGAAACCATTCCTTTGCAAGCTCTTCTTAAAAAAGAGAAAGTTTCCCTTTATGGCTATGTACATTTTGATAAAATGTTGATATGAGATGACTTATAATGGAAGGGGTTATGGAAAGCATACATTTTGAGTGAGAGGTAATGGAAAGAACAAAAATCGCCTTTTATATGTTTCATATTTTAGTCTGTTCATCTCTTGCTGATAATTTTACTTTCACGGTATTCGTATTTTGTTCCTGCACGGTCATATTAGTAGTACTGGTGATGGTCATTCTGGAGCAGGAATATTTTTAAGGCTATGGTGGCTTTTAGTAAAATCAGCAGTCATTAGACAGGACATTCGAAGAGAAAGGAAAAGGAACCAACGCTGGAAATTTGGCACAGGCACTCGGCAATCACATTATTTCGTTGCTTGTCTCTGACGGTTGCTCATTTATGCGATGCTCTGATAAAGTCTAAAAGATTCATCCCATCCTGACAAAAGTATCCTGCTTTAAGGGAACCCAGCGGTTTTGTGTGGGACACCGTTGCGGTATGTTTGGATAGAGGATTTCGGAGGGAGAGTTAAAGCCACTGTAGAATAAAAACACCAGAGTTTAGTGAAAAGGAAAGCAGTTTGATGCGAACAAAAAAAAGTAGACATTTCCTGGCGTCACCAAGTCGGCTTCCATCATTTTATGTGTCTGCGCTCCCACGATATGAACATGAACACACTCAGCAGTAATATCATGCATTTGCTTCCTTTCTGAGAGAAAGTTAGGAATCAAAGCAGTTTTCATTGTAACCACATTTTCACAAAATCTCCTAAAAAAATGTTTTTACTTGTAAAACTTACCTCGTATTAGTTTCATCTGGGAAGAAAGCATTTTATGATCTGACTTGCTCTTGCATAACGAAAAGAGTATAGAGAAGCCTTTAAACGAGGTACATGTAATACGATGTAAACACAGATACTCACGTACGCCACGAATCAGCGCGTTTCAATCTTGGGTGAATTTGTTTGAAAGTTAACATGGCGGTGGGCATCAGGTATGCAATGTTCAGCACTAACTACGATTTAAATTGCATTCTAATAAATGTTCCTCCTAATTAGACTGAAAGTTATTGAAATCATTCTGAGTATAGGCACAAGCAATAAATTAGTAGAAGTTTTAATTAAGTTATTATTTCCTGTTAAAATTTAGGCGAAATGCGTAGGCTCAATTACCATATAAGAGAAAACTAAAAACTTGTCTGAGCACATTTTTAAAGTAATTGCTTCATAACAGTTTTAGTTCGCTGGAGTGTTTTTCAATATCGTAATGATAAATGTA
>VICI01003594.1:0-12891 GCA_019593645.1 Akabosia matsudoensis | reverse complement strand
TGTTGCGCTCTAGCTCAACAATTTGGTTGCGCTATTGCGCAACATGTTGCGCTGGTGACCGTTCTTCCGACTACTGTCAGATAATTTTATAACTGCATTGTGTAAAACGTGTTTTATAAAATTTTCGAGTAAAATACCAATGACGGTACTACTCCGCTTATAAAGGCTCTTCAAATAGAGAGGTCTTACAGTCATTATCGGACTTTCGATTGATTCGTAACGTGAAAATTTAAAGAATACAGTTATAGTGTCCGGTGATTTTTGTAACGGGTAAGTACTCAGTTTTTTTTCAAACAATATAATATTTCAGTCTGCATTCATGATATTTATTAGTGTCGTACGACATTCATAAAATGTCCTCACCTGAGGGGATTGATAAATGTCGTTTTTTTAAGGAACTTATAAATGTCGTCTAGTGTTTGAAAGAACTTATAAAATGTCGTCTAGTGTTTGAAAGAACTTATAAATGGTATAAACGAAAAATGTCAAATGTGGTTTTCGTTTTCATTTGTTCTGTAACGCACGAGGGAGGAACTTAAAAAATGATTACTTTCGTGACGAGCTGTATTTCGAATCAATAACTTAAACAAGAGGGCATTTGGTAGGGATTTCAAATTTATATCAGTTTAAGGCGCCAACAGGTTAAGTTGCATTCCAAAATCTTCGGCTGTTTTCCATATATCAGCCGTTAATTATTAAGTAGCGAATGCATTTCGTTAGGGTTTACAAATACTGTTACTAGCATCACAAGATAAAAGTTTTTAGCCGCTGCGATTGTTGAACTGATTGAACTTCACTCTGTCTTAACAAATTTTGTCGTGAAAATACATTTTCTGACTGTACCCGGGGTACCCGGATTCCATGACAGAAAATGCATTTCGACAACAAAAATTGTTAAGATAGAGTGCAGTTCAACGCAGCGGCTAAAAATTTTTATCTTGGGATGCCAGTATTTGTGAACCCTAACGAAATGCATAATGATCAGTTATATCTTCGAACCCGTGGAACACGTTTTTCCTGTCATATTTCTTTTTTTTAATTGAATTAACCGTATACCAGGAGGGGTCTCTGAGGGGTCACTAAACTTTCAATGGAGCTCTATGATATTAGTGAGATACCGCTACGATTGCTAAACAATTCATTCTGAATTTTTTTTGGGACCACGAGCTACCGACAGATAATAAAGGTCAACAATCTAAGCAGTATCTGACTAATATGTCGGAGTTACAATGACACTAACATTGACGTCAAGCTGTTTCAAAATTTTCAGTTTCTCGTGACGATACAGTCCAAATGATTGTGGTTAGTGTCATGAACACTTTTACAATGAAGCAAACCCATAACCTCAAAATTTACCATTATATTGTTTATAAAATGAGTTTATTTTTCGGTTTTTCAGTACAGCTCCATACGACGCAGTATGGATGCACGGATGAGGAGGACCACCGAGTCAGTCCAACTACTCGGCCAGGTCTATCATGTCTTTCTATTGAAACGTCTCCCTCAAGAGGAAGATCTTTCATCTCTAGCTGATATCGAAATGGATCTTCTGAAACGGGTGAGTCAAGCTGTTTCAAATACCTTTTCGGAATACCTACCAGTAACATGTAGGACAATAGCCGCTTGGGAAAAAGTACAAAAACAACCAATTTCCCTGTCTAAAGCCTTATCAGAGTTGGCAAATAATGAAAGTGTATGCATCTACGTTCGCATGCAAAACTGTGCAATGCACTTCACGCAAATGGACCAAGGTCATGTTCGCCTTATCACCTTTCGTGTGTCATTACCAAACGAATTGATTACAAGCACTTGCGGCTCATTAAATGTTACCTATCCTGAAACTGTTGACATTGTTCCAAAATCGCCCTTGCTTCTGTCCGACTTCTTTTCCTGGGAAGTGCACCACCTAACCTTGAACTCCAGCGCAGGTGCAATGCCAAAATCAAAGAAAGCTGGAACGAGTTTCAATGAAACTAGAGAACCATCGTCGCCGTCAGTAGTTTCAGAATTTCTCGTCACGATGTTGTCTCCACTAGAATCAACCCAATATGATGATCGTAGGAACATCGCAAAGATAAGAATCAAGAAAAAGATACGCGATCAAATAAACTGGAAAAACTGTGAACTCCCGTTTCGGCGTTCAGGATTATGGACAGCCGCTAAAGTCATATTGAGTCTAAGCTTGAACGAGGAATTATGCTGTTCGACTAACGGTCGTGTGGCATACAAGATAGTCCTTTTGGAGATTTTGGTTGATATGGCCAGCGACTATTTTAAAAGCCCTTCGTTTCTCTGGGACGAGTCCAGCCAAATCATTGTGAAGCTAGCTCGACGAGCTAAAAAGCTGTCTTTACTCCCAGTCCCATCGTGTAAGATTCTGGAAGAAAAACGACAACAAACCTTAGACATGGCCAAGAAAGCCATTGAAAAGTTTAATTCAAAAGTAACAGCAGAATGGCATTCTACAGTTACAAAAGTACATGGTCCCATGGTCGGACCAATTCTTCGAACAACTTCTGATTGGGAACACGATTGTATACATTATTTGGAGTCACTCGCCAACTACTTCAACAAGGACACGTCATCCAAGATTTCCCTTTCCATTCCCAATGAGAACCCTAATATGGCCACCGAATATATTGATTCACAACCTCCAACACTCACAGCATTACTGATTAAGAAACCCAAACCGATCAGGGATAACCTCAAAATAAATGTCCAGAATACTTGGATTCATCATGTCGAATGGTTCGTAAGACACAAGCTCGATGCGGCTCATCCTTCGGAGGACGTTTTTAACCTTTTGAAGGCTTACTGGGACAATGTCCATCCATTCTGTGAACAATTCGAGGACCCCCTTTTTTGCAGCCGGGTTGTTGTCACTTCACTCAAGATGGTCGGCATTCTAGACATGATCGCAGTTGGCGCGCATCCTCTTCTGAAACAATACGGTACAGGATTTAAAAGAGATTTCTTTAATAATTTACTGCTACCTGAGAAGTCCGACATGAAGATTGTGGAAGATGTATCCAATTACTTTAACAATAGGAATGTAAACTTTCCAACAATTGACTGGCTCACGTCACGTACAGCTTCAGAAAAGGGGTTCGCCAGTAGATTTGCTAAAGCTAACCCGGAAATGCAAGCACTGAAGCAGCGAATCCTGGAAGATATGGAGGAAAACATCGCGGAAAAATTCAGACAAGTTCGAGAAGCTAGAATTAGGTGCAAACAACTCCAACGGGAAATGGTTGGCTTAGAGCACGAACAAGAAATGATGGCCATAGAGCAGATGAACGGTACGACATATAAGTACGTTCATCACGCGCTTTGCAAACTTTGCCAGCTGGAGAAGAAGCTGAAAGCAGAAAAATATTCTGTAAGTCGATATCAGAGACCATTACCCCCAAGTGACAATTTACGGGACGTAGTTGTCTTCGAAATGCTCATCCCAAAAGACATACTATTTCTCCGAGACGCAGTTTCACTATTCTTCGAGGAAATATTGGGCTACAAAAACATTAATGATGAAAGCGGTATGCACGTACGTTGGAAAGATGTACCCTGGTTGTCCTGTTACCCGAAATCTTCCTTTGTACAACATTGCCAACTGGGAAGTACCACAAAAGCAACTTTGAGCACACATTATAGAGCAAATCCAGACGTTTTCTCAGATGAGTCTAGGTTCATTGTGGAAAATGGTCTGACATGTGAGTACTTCCGTTCTCCGTTAAAAACAAGAACTGGAATCATGGGCGCACTAAATTTCAAAATTGAAAATACAAGAAACGAAGATAGAATTATATATAAATCTCTTCAGTTCGCATTGGAAAAACTTGACCTGTCTTCAGGCCCTGGGGAAAATATGGCGATTTCAAAGCAGTATACTTGTCACCCGAAATTAAGTTTACGAGAATTCAAAGCTTTTGGTACTATGCGGGGTGCCAATTTGGTCCAACTCAGAAATCTTTATGCGGACTTATCGTCGAAGGTTGTGTCCTTGGACAAAGAGCCAATTCTAGAGCTAGTCATGCAAACTCTTTTCGAGCTTGGACCAGGGAAACGTGAAAACCATGTTGACTTCGAGCTGCAGCAGAATACACCGTTTGTAATTGCATTCCTTGAAGCCATAAAGAAAGCTGGAGAAGAAAATGCGACGAATTGGAGCAGTCCTTTGGCTCAGTTAACGCTTATCATGATTACAACAAGAATACTTGTAATGACAGGTTCTAAAGAAATCAGGACGTTGGCATCTCAACAATTGCGAAGGTTTCGAGCAATTTTGGACAACTGGTTAAAAACACTTTCGAAACTGGCCCATCAAGCTGCCGATAAAAATGAAATTGAAACTTTATCGGATTCCATGTTCAAATCGGCCATTTCCATGATGTTCACTTTCAACATAAATGATACTGATTTGCTTATCCTGGAAGCTATTGACGTCACTTACTACCTAAAAGGACTAGCCTGTCTTCAACAACCTGTCATCGGTCGAGACAAGAGTTTATCGCCAAGGTCTTCGTCGAAATTCTTGGATAATTTTCGACGTCACTTACTACCTAAAAGGACTAGCCTGTCTTCAACAACCTGTCATCGGTCGAGACAAGAGTTTATCGCCAAGGTCTTCGTCGAAATTCTTGGATAATTTGTTTCGTCAGGGAAGTGTCAGCATCCCACTAAATATGCAACCATGGCTTGAACAACATCTGAAAGAGGCCAGTTACAACAAAGCCCTTCATAACTTTGTTTGTCAACATTGGTATACGGGCCGGTATGCTACTGAGATACCCGTTTACTTGGTGCGAAATGGACACCAAGCGTTAAGGAATCACGTTTACGAGGCGAGTTATATGGTTGATACTAATTATCATAAAATTATTGTTGATATCATCCGTGGATCGGTGCTTGTTGATGGATACCCGCCGTCCGTCCTCCCAGAGTCTATTCTTGGCAACAATTTATTTCTATCTTATTTTCGCGGAAACCACTTCCGGGTTCAGAGAGACTCTCGAGGATTCAAAACCGTGGATAAGTACAACGGACTGGATTACCAGTTTACGCAAATTGGCTTTGATTTAATTATTTGGGAAATTCATCAAGACGGTCTAGCATACCAGTTGATACCGCACAGTTTGCTAGAAAGACAGTTTCCCGATGAGCTGATCCAAAACTACACACACTGGTATGAACCTAAGTCACGCAAAGTCTACTTCCGTTATCGAAATGGGGCCACTAGCGAAATAGACGAAAATACACATTATGTGCTAGAGCAAGCAAGATCTCAACCAAAAGGTGTGGGTACTATGTGGCATCTAATGAACTACGGTGGTCAAACTCAACCTCCAACACACAACCTGCTATCAATCCTTTCCGAAGGTTACAAGGCATTTACATCTAATTTGCGTAGAGTCAACATCGAGAACAACCATATTCTAGTAAAATTGTCAAAAAGCGACAGAAAAGTTACAGCTAAATTGAGGAAATACGAGTTGTCATTCACCTTGTGCCAAGAAACTGGATTAATTTTTTGCGAAACTTACCCGGGGTATTACATTTCCCCGTTGGGTAACCAGAATGTTGGTACATTATTGGGATTGGAGCAAGGACTCCTTCTGGAAAAGCAGTCATTTAGTGAGGCGAGTGGAACGAAGAAAATGTTTCTTGTCCCGCATGGTGATATTTCTATAGAAGAAGGGTATCCACATCAAAGAGTCCGGATATCAGTCTCTAAACCTACTTCCACGTCCACAGCATATTTTGTGTACGACCTTGACCAGGTTCTCAATCGATTAAAACCCGGAAGCAGTAAGTCATCATGGCTTTACCTAGCACTACTCCATGCCTCCACAGCATCCCCTTTCCCAGATCCCTTCACACAGCTCACGGGAACTGAAATGGCCATGTGGATTTTGCAATCAGGCTACTCGTGGTCCTGTTCTCCGTACGATGCTGACTGTCAACAAATTCTCAAACGAATCGCCAGCTTGTCTCCATCTTACAAGTATTATCCTGCCCATTTGGAAAACATGATAACTGTTTCCTGGCCATCCGGTCTAGAAAAAAACTCGTATGCTGCGTACGATGGTTACAAAATCATTATCGCGAGACTTTTGAACGATAGTTCCAAGCTAAATGGACTTTTCCCACAATCCACACCAAGTGATTTGTTGGCCTCGTCAAAATTAAATATTAAGGCTTATCTCCGCTACATTAATATATACAACTCGGCTGCCCACCTGAGCCACATGTGCAAGTCGGAGTACCACACTCCAAAAATTGACATATTATCACCGTTCCATGAAAACAAAAGTATCAATGGGCTGGCAACACTTGCTAAGGCCCGACTTCATAACACTGTGGTTAAAACGAATCAACCATTCGCCAAACTGATAATGACGAAACAAGAGTTACCAAATGATGTAGAAGATAACTTGACAGAACTACATATCACTGACTGGCTGAGTAGGCCTTTGTCGTTGAGATCGAACTGGTTAAAATTATACAACATCGCTCAATCACAATCCATGAAAGCCAGTCCCGAGCTGTCTCATAAACTAACTATGTTATACGGTGCATTTTTATATAACGGAAATGGATGCCTTCCTGATATACTAAATTTGCACAATGTCGAAGTTACCCCGGGATTTCCTCCTTGTATCATAAGTGCCAGATCATACTCGCCGCTTGAGAACCAATTCGACTCAAAGGCCATATACTTCCTAGTCGAAACCTATTGTGCTAAGGTGCCATCAATAGATGCCGCTTATCGGTTAGTGAAGTCACAAATTAGTGAAGTTAACCGAGATAAAATTATGGAAATGTTCATTTCAAACATGAAAACAGAAATTGACTCATGCGTACAAGCCATTAAGAAGATGTGGCCAGTACACGGTATTAGCTCAGAAGAAATGCAGAATATCTTTTCAACTGCAACTTACTTGACTTACGATAAAAGACTCGACACTGAGGTTACGGTTAAACTGTCTAATTGGTACAAAAACCTCATGCTAAAAAAGTTCATCAAGAAGTTGGACAACCATATCGAACATCTAACGAATCGTCTGCTTCCAATAGCTCTGGAGGAAGACAACCGAGGGAAACATCACGGGTCAAAAGTCAATTTTGTTTGGGATGCCAAGGATGAGTGGTTCAAGAAAGTGTTTGCAGGAAACGCTACCACTGTACGAGGTGGAATTAGTCAAACAGATGTTCTTTCAAATATTAAAACTTTAAACTCAATCGAAAACTTGGCTCAACAACGAGAATTATGCCAATCATATTCCAGTGAATTAAGGGTAAAGCTTCAACGTTACATTGAGGGTGACAGCGGAGAGGACAGGGTGTTGCGAATGACTGGTCTTCACCAAAGGCTTGCACCTGTAGAACTACTTCGAATGCTTCTGTCTAGCAAAGACTCAGAGTATCTTATGTCATTGGCTATTTACTGGACAGTTATGAAACGGATAAATCGACTAATCCTGTATAGTTCTGACCAAATAAAATATTCTGTTGAACTACAACGGGATCTGGAAACCCCTCTATTTGAGAACTGGAACCCGTACGAAAATCCGGAATGGATATTGCTGGAGCTGGACCTGGACGTGACTATAAGACCTATTCAAGTTGAAGTGGCCCAGCAAATGATAAAGATGCCTGGTGAAAAAAATGGTGTGATGCAGCTGAACATGGGAGAAGGCAAGACATCTGTTATCATACCAATGGTGATAACTGAATTGACCAGATCGAAGGATGTTTTATGTCGCGTGACAGTACTCAATTCCATGTATGCGACAAATTATAACCTTTTGGGCCTAACGATTGGAGGGTTAATAAATAAGCGAATTTACACTGTCCCATGTAAGCGAGACATTCCTGTGGAAGATAATCTTGATGCCATATTTGAAACCTATAAAGAATGCATGCAACTTGGGGGCGTTGTTTTGACATTACCGGAATTCCGATTGTCTTTTCGGCTAAATATGTATAACTGCTTTCTTAAAGGCAAGCAAAGGTCAGCACTGGGTATGCACAATATTGAATCTTGGCTGCGAGAAAATGCCCGGGATTTAGTGGACGAGAGCGACGAAATTTTCAGCGTCAAGTACCAGCTCATATATACAACTGGAGTGCAGCAGAACATTGACGGGGGTGATTTGAGATGGAAGGTTTGCCAAAAGCTGCTCGAGTTGGTTCCCCATGTCGTAGCCAAACTACAGGACATTTATGGCGATGACGCAGTTGAGTTCAATAATGAAGATTTTAGAAATAGTCCGGATCGGTTCAAGCCGCTTCGCATTCTTGGCGAGGATTGCAAGAAGGCGTTTTGCGAATTCATGGCGGATGCGGTTTTGGAAGGAAAAGTGAACCTTGTCGGTATTCTCTTTAATGAGCACGAGAGAAATTTAGTGAAAGAATTTCTTGTCGATGAAAACATACCTAAGGAAAGACACGATGGGTTTCATTCATTGCTGGCAAGTGTCCCTATCGAAAAGCGCCAGGTTCTATTGTTAGTATCAGGATACTTACGACGCGGTATCTTATTTTCTGCATTGAAAAAGCGCTGGAGGGTTGAGTACGGCGTCAAGCTACCTGGATCTCCTGGAATCTGCAGGCTATTAGCTGTCCCTTTTCGTGCTAAAGACGTAGCTGCTGAAAGAACTGAGTTTGGTCATCCAGATACAGCCATAGTTTTGACGTACCTATGCTATTATTATTCTGGCCTGACTGATGAGCAAATCCTGCAGAGCTTCAAGCTTTTGAAAAAGTCAGTCGCCGCACCAGAAGTAGTGTATAACTCGTGGATTCAGCTGATTCCCCCCAAAAATATTAAATCAGACACGGTGAAGTCGTATCAAAGCGTCAACTTACAAGACTATCATCAGCTTAAACACCATTTATTCCCTATTTTACGTTATCATACCGCCGTTATCAACTTCTGGCTCCATAATGTCGCATTTCCACAGGAATGCAAACAGTTTCCGGGAAAGCTCGCAGCAACAGCTTTCGACCTCTGCTATGAAAGCAGCAAGGCCACGACTGGATTTAGTGGGACGAACGATACGAGCCTACTCTTGCCTGTACAGATTACTCAACAAGACCTGAGTATGCTCTCTGAAACAAACAAAATGATGGAGGAAACACTTGGACGAGCTGAAAATACATGCAAACGATCATTGGCCATGGGGGTAGACTGTAAAACAATTATAACACATTTGAAAGAAGATGACCTTAAAGTTCTTATTGACGCTGGAGCGTTGATGTTGGAGTTGGCTAATGAAGAAGTCGCTCAACTTTGGCTTGACCTAGATCAGAGGTTGGATGCAGTTGTGTACTTCAGCAAACAAGGAGAAATGGTGGTGAAAGTTAGGAGTAGCACTGGAAGTACAAGGCGTGGGAAGGATTCACTTCTGGCACTTTCACCATACAAAGACCGAATGGACCGTTGTGCTGTATTCTTAGATGACGAGCACACTCGAGGAACAGATATCAAGCTACCAACCGCATTTAAAGGATGTGTCACTGTGGGAACGGGAATGCGACGAGATAAACTAATCCAGGCCTGTATGCGAATGCGGAAGTTAGGAAAAGGTCAATCAGTCCACTTTTACCTTAGTCGAGACGTGCATAACAAAGTAATCCACACTAGGAATGCGACTACGACTAAAGATAGTCGCAGAAGCGACAGAAGTCCTCGCCGTTCGTATGCAGTGGCGTTAGCAGTTAAAACCGATGTATGCATACAACCGCCTCCCCACCCATTTCCTACTTTGCAGTCCGTTTCCTCTCCTGCGTCTTCTTCTTCTATTCAAGTCCAAAGGGCTAGTTTGTTACCGACATTAAAGACTAATTCTCCGCCAGCCTGGGGGCTTACTTCTTCGCCAGCATTGAAACCAAATTCTTCGCCAGCCTTGATTCCTAATTCTTCGCCAGGCTGGAGGCCTACTTCTTCTCCAACCTTGAGACCTAATTCTTCTTTAACTTTGAGACCCAATTCTTCTCCAGCCTTGACCCTAAATATTTTTGAAGCATTGAAGACTATTTCTTCTCCAATCTTGAAACCTATTTCTTCTCCAGTTTTGAAGCCTGATTGTTCTCCAGCCTTGAAGCCTGTTTCTTCTCCAGCCTTTAGGTTTAGTTTTTCTGAAGCGTTGAGGTGTAAACCTCCTCCTCCTCCTTTAACGCCTAGTACTCCTCCAGAATTAAGTTATAGGTCTTCTCAGGAGGAAAGTATTAGTTTCTTTGAAGCTTTCAGACCTAGTTCTTTTCCTGCCTTACAACCTCGTCCGAGTAGCCCTCAATTGAAACCTATGTCGAGGTCTACTGCACATAAAAGCTCTGAACCCGTACTAAGTATTAGTTTCTTTGAAGCTTTCAGACCTAGTTCTTTTCCTGCCTTACAACCTCGTCCGAGTAGCCCTCAATTGAAACCTATGTCGAGGTCTACTGCACATAAAAGCACTGAACCCGTACATATATCTGTGCAGGACATAATCACATGGTCAAAGCACAACAGCACTTGCTTTGAGAAGGAAGGACTAGTTTATTGGGCTGTGAATGCAAAAAGCTATGGAAAAAATCTTATAGCTGATAACTTGTTCAGCTCAACATTTAAATCCATTTCCGATTGTAATGAATTGGCTCTCAGATGCCAAGATCGGGATGCACAAACGATTCAAGAAATGTACGGTGCATTTAATCAAACAATAACAGTCACTGACGCCATTCAGCTATGGTTTCTCGGAGTCATTCAGAAACTGTGTGGCCATGACAATCAGAAACTCCCTGACAGTCTACACGACAAATTGATGAGGATCAAATCAGCAGTTCTTGCAAAGTGTAAGGAGCACATCCCTGATAAAGCTTTATTTTACTGCATGCTTGAAGAAGAGCACGAAAAAGAGTTGGAGATGGAGCTCGAAAAAGAACGCGAGAGACATGTTCGCAGACCTCGAATGGAACGACCACTTATTCCACAGCTACACCAAAATGTTGAAAATGTATTCAAAACTGGTAATCAAGTGGTCGTATGCGACGGGATTACTTACCTTTTCAACATATTTCGTGGTACAACAATCAAACACATCCTTCAGGTGCCAGGTGTAGGAACTCGATGCTTTGTTAGCGAGGATTTTATCCAGTCAATACAGATGAATTCATACTTTTCCCATTCAAGGGATGGGTCGGACGCGTTTCTGAAATCTATTCGGTTCGTCGTTTCATTTCATAGAGACAGGGAAGTATCGTTACTAGTACTGAGTCAATTTGAGGTGAACTCGTTGGTGTCCAGTTTGCGTTTGGGGCAATGTGCACCAGGGACGCGATTGCATTTGTTCAGCAGTCGATGGCTGGACAAGCAACCGGTGTTCATACATGATTCAAGATTGGAACTGCCATTGCCGGAAAGTTCGCCTCTGAAGAAGCTAGATGAAGACATTATTGCTCCTTTGCACGTCGCGTCAGGTAATTTGTATTTCAGCTCAACCGAAGAAGAAACTGCGTTCGCAAAATATTTAGGACTTGCACTCAAACCTTGGTCGGAAGACGAGAAGATGGCATTTGAAAATAAATTAATTTCAAAAAACGGGTTCATACTGCCAGTTTGTCCTTATCTAAGAAGAGGTTGTGAGTTCCAGAGAGACCCTACTGAACTGGTTATTGGAATACTGAGGATGCGTAATGATACTTTGCGGGATTCAGATCACACTATTCGTGTGCTGGAAACATGCACGACGGTTTTTGGAGAAGTCAACAAGTAATTGCATGTTGAATACTTCCACATTAAACAAAATCTTGTAACTTACACAATAATTTGTTTTGCCTTTCTATTTAGGCTATAGACCCCTACCGCCTGCTGGGAAAACCGACAAGTAAATCACAATATATGCGTTATTAATTACTAATTAATTACTGTTATTGATTTTATTTCACTTTTTAAACGCAATTAAACAACCGTTCCTGCAGGATGTATACTTAATATTTACATAAATAAAGCTTTCTTTGCAAAATGTTATATTATATAAATATATGCATGTTTCTTCGTTAAATATTGTAAATAATAAATGGCTACCAAATTTCCAATTCAAAAGTACTTCCAACTTCTTTGTAACAAATGGTTCAACGTTTTCCACTAGCATCTCATCGTTTTCTATGTCAAAGTGCTGGTGAACGCTGAAGCAACAATGGCAGATAATTAGGTCAACAGTGACCATCTGATTAAACTCTTCATTAGCATTTTCCAGGAGTTGAAGGTTAGAAAACACCTAAATTCAGGGGTTGCAAATTTTCCCATAAGCGGTTAGATAGGACAACGTTAGATAGAGCACCAGGATTGGAACTTTCCATTCGCTCAGGAAACTATTTTTTGTGGGTACTTTTTACGGTAGATTCTGTTTCTTGCGATTCCATTTGCGAACACCAAGTAGGCCCAAGAGAAAATTGTGCCCAAGAATAATTTTAAAAAACTTGTTTCACGTACTGTAGTAGTTAGCAATCTTGTCTTAGTAATATAGCAATTGCCTTATTTAAATATCAATACTCTCGCAACTCCTAACGCAAAGGTTGTTCCTTGTTTCCTACGATATAGCTAAGTATATGTACATGCACCCAGTTCGAAT
The DNA here is from genome assembly GCA_019593645.1 of Akabosia matsudoensis. Taxonomy (NCBI): domain Eukaryota; kingdom Metazoa; phylum Arthropoda; class Collembola; order Entomobryomorpha; family Paronellidae; genus Akabosia; species Akabosia matsudoensis. The sequence continues at coordinate 277 of VICI01003594.1, read as the reverse complement.
TTTGTGTCAGAACAATCCTTCTATTTCACTGCGAGTCGGATGGGTCATGTTTTTCATGCACTCATGATAGCTTTACAGGATTAACAACATTGGAGAAAACGTCTTGACTATATTTATTTATTCCTCATTGTCATTGCAATCATAATGAAACAGTTAAAACACAGAATTCAACCTGATCTAGAAAGTTTTCATTCAGAACTTCGCATCTATGCAAATCAAACACCAACCGCATCTATTACAGACATTATGCCGGTCACAGTTAGCACCGCCATCCTGC
>VICI01003593.1:0-12891 GCA_019593645.1 Akabosia matsudoensis | reverse complement strand
TGTGTACCAAATCTCACATCCTTACGTCAAAGCGTTTCTGAGATTTCGCGATAACGGACAGACAGACGGACGGACAGACGGACGGACGGACAGACAGACACACACGACAATTTTATAAAGTAGCTTTCGCTACTTAATAATTGATTTGTAAGAAACAAATATATAAATGAGCTTTAAATTGGCAACTAGTCTTAGTCCCTCTGAAAAGCAGGCGAAACATTCGCACCAATCTTGTCGGGGACCACAATTGGAGCAAATACACTTTCACATGCTAATGTGTACATACGTGGGGGACCATCTTTGTACACGTTCCGTAATTGTTCGAGATTTGTTCGCATGCGAAAAATCATAGGAAGTAGGTTACGTTGCTTTTGTAGTGCCCCAGCATACGGATTGATTAGAACCGGAAGTAAACTGCACGCTTGCTATTGCTCCACTTGCTTTCGTGTTTTCGTCTTTAAAGGGTTACTCAAGATACTATGGAGACTAAGCAATATGACAAATTCTTGTGTTTTATGTCACCAAGAATCAGTGTTCCATTTTGTGAACACTTTTCGGTGAGAAAAAATGGTATTAGTTTTAAGTATAACATTATGGATGATTGTTGTTTGTAGCGTAAACGCTTCAGTAATGTTATCGCTTACTTTCTCCACGCCACTCGGATGCATGAAGCACTCAAGAGAAAGAGAAAAAAAGAGAAAAGTGTGCTGTTGTACCCCTTGTGAGGTTGTTCGTAAGTGAGAATTACGATGCTGGAAAATTGGAAGTCGCTCTGTGTCGCTCCTAATGCAGCTCAACCTCATTTCACAATGATCCAACGTATGGATTATAATAAACATACATAGTTTCTTGGTTGCATTATTGTGTTAACTTTATTAGCACCAAGTAAGCAAATATATCAGCTCATATGCATTGTGAGTCTGGTTGAGACACGGAAGGCCACCGGAATCGTTTGATCAGACCTTGAAGACGAGGTTTCCCACATGCAATACACTCATTAAGCACACTTTAAGAAGAATACTTTCCCCGGCGTTGGAAATATTGCTGGCGTAAGATTTTTGGATATGGATTTAAAAATTATGATGGGTAGAAGAAGAACACGTCGCAGGAACTGACTGAGTCAGTTTCAAACTGTAGCGCATTATTGCCTGAAACGTAACAGTTACGCATGCCGTTCAAAGGCATCTTTTTTTTCTCGATGGAATTAGTGAGGTCAATTTTATCAATGAAATGCAAATTGAATGTTTCTCCTGCACAACTTCAAAAAATTAACTCTTATCACGTGTCATGTATCAAAGGATATTGGTAGCAATTTTTTATCGTCAACCGAACTAGATTATTTACATAAAGCATTTCAGTGTAACTGGCATCGGGCGATATGATATCAAGTATCAACGGTATTGAAGGACCTGATTTGAAGAAAACGTTTACGGTTTACTGGCAACTTTTCGATAGTGCGTTAAAAAGGTGCTGCAGTTTAAGTACAAGCAATTTGTTTACTTCCAAGATGTTATAGATCCTGTTCCGTGAAATGCCTAAACATAATACAATCAGCAATCAATTATAAAATTTAAAAAAGTTGTTCCTAATTTTGGATCTAATCCGATTTTCTCGTAAATCGTAGGATGAATTTTATTGTCATGTTGCAGACTTCGTAGTTTATAAATATTCTTTCATTATCCCAAATAGTTTCAGTTGAACGGGCTGTTCCGCTTTTCAGCCCTAGCAGTTAGATCGGTCAATACAAAAGGGCAATCTTGCAAATCCCGGCCTTTCTCTGAACTCCATTAAACGCTGCGCTGTTGTTGCAACACTTTTTGAGAATTATGCTTCCTTCATAGCTAAAGACTGCATCATTACAACTTTCTATACTTTCACTTGGCCACATTTACATCACACTAAAAAGAGGCTCGAACAATAATTTCTTTTCTTTGTTTTCTTTTCATAGAAAGGGTGACTTACTTTCTCCAGCTCAATTCTGCGTAGAGCACGACCGACCACTCGCGCCCCCGTGACTTTAATTCCGTTGAACGAATCGTTACACGAAAGAATCAACGTTGGAGTAGGCCGTTACAGTGAACAACTCCCAACTCCACCTAGACAAGAGCAGCGAAACCGAAAAGAAAGTGAGACTTGGAAACTACTTGGCCTCGTGGCGGCTCACCACGCTAGCCAACGTGGCCTTAAATTCGCTGCCACACAATCAAGTCGTTGCCACTTTTTTTACGTGGCCATTGTCTGGCGCAGTATCATTCTTCCCCGAAAGAAAAAAAAGTACAAACAACGAAGCAACATGTCCTCGAAGCATACGGTAAGTAAACACTTTGGAAAGAATAATTACTACGGGTATAGAATCGATAACTGCTTGCATGCATAGGTATGTAAGGTAAGGTAACGTTCTAGTGATCCTGAAAGATCATAGCCACAACAGATTATTTTTTTCATGGTTTTTTTTGTCAATAGCAAGAAGAAATTGCAAAACAGTTTGATTTGCCCGAAAGGCAGTCAAAGATTGACACATTACTCAAGGAGCCAGAAATTTACTGCATATGCCGGACCTCGGACACAACTCGGTTTATGATGTATGTTCCTTTTTGGTTAAGATCGCAGCATGCTTTTATTACTGCTTTATTGTAGTCCGCCCGGATTGGAATGTTGAGCAGAATTGAACTGAATTTCTCTTGCTTTTATTTTGTTCCTGGAACGTTGGGGCTTTGAAGAGCGTGCGATGCATGTGAGGAGTGGTACCATGGAGACTGTGTCAATATCACACAGACGGAGGCCAACAACATTCATCACTACTACTGTCAATGGTGTATTGAGAAGGACCCGAGTTTGGATATTGAGTACAAAAAGAAAACCGGGGGATCTGGTCACTCCAAAGACAAGTCGAACAAAGGGGAGCGCAGCAAGGGTGGTCGGTCAAAAAAGTCGGGGGAGAAAGCACGTAAGACATACACCAGCGCTTGGTCATTAATTTGAAGTTTTTTTATCAGATTCTCGATGAGCATGTGAATGTTGGCCATAATTTATAATCATAATTGAATGTTTTTGGCGTTCCCTAATTTATCGTCTCGGCTCGTTCATAGACGTTGAAGAGAAGGTGAAGGAGAGAGTGGAAAAGGTAAAAGAGAAAGTCGAAAAAGTCGAGAAAATCAAGGGATGTGGCGCTTGTTCGGGGTGCCATAATAGACGAGACTGTGGGAAGTGCGAGCACTGTAAAAAGAATCGGAGAAAAGATGCAGACAAGGGTAAGAAGAAGGTTTGTCTGAAAAGGATATGTGTCGAACAGGTAAGAATTCGAAATAGGAATAGTCACATTTTTTAAGATAATTGGAGTCGCTTTACTAGGTATATTTGTGACTGTGTAACTGTAGCAAACGGTAAAAGAAGTAGTTCCGAAACCTGTAAAGGTAGAAACGTCGTCAGTTCTAACCTCGAAGCAAATATATTCGGCAAATGATGACGACGAAGATGACTGGGTTCCCCCTGCTCCAACTACATCTACTGCAACTACCTCCAAAAAACAACAAAAAATTAGCAACAGAAAGAGCAAAGTATGTGTTGCTTAGTTTTATAAAAAAACTATTATCGTTTATTTTTTTATAAGAGACCGAGAGTCACATTTATATGGGAGTTTATCGCTGTAAATTTAGAAAAAAGTTGAAACAACGGGCCGGAAACAATATGCACATAAAGATATAGACCGATCCGTAAGCTCTGAGGAAGAGCAGCCTGTCGATGAGCATCGACAATGCTACTGGTGTGAATGCGTAAATCCCGCAAGGCAAGGATCCAAGTATTGTAGTGATGAGTGTGGAATTCGTCTCGCTACTGATAGGATATTACGGGTAAAGCATGTACAAACTTTTAAAATGGACAACTCTTTTGCCTCGATATCTTACATGAGTCTTTGTATCGTAGCTGTTACCTGGACGAATTCAAGAATGGAACTTAACGCCTTCCGTATCCGAAGAAAAGAATAAGAAGGACTTGGAAGACATACGCCGAAAGCAGATACTGTGCAAGACTGCAATTGACGAGCTGGAAGGCAAGCGACTTGTAAGCTTATTTGCGTTTGTAGACCATCTGCTTCCGTTTCGCACGGGCTGTTCACAGCTTTGATTGTTTTTCTTGCAGGCCCTGGATGCTCACATTGAGAAAATTGAACAGCTCGACATTGATCCGGATGCAGACGAGGAGGAACTAGAAGAAGAGGAAGGATCAATATATTGCGTTACCTGTGGTCATGAAGTTTCCGTGAAAACGTGCATAAAGCACATGGAACGTTGCTACAATAAGGTTTGTCTAGTAGAGCAGTGTAAATTTGATTATTTTCATGGGATTAAATGAACATTAATTTAGTATTTAAAAATAATATGCAGTACGAAAGTCAAACATCATTTGGATCCACTGTAAAAACGGGCATTGAAGGAACCCCCATTTTCTGTGACTTTTACCATGCAGTCCATCGGACATACTGTAAACGTCTCAAAGTTCTGTGTCCTGAGCACTCCAAGGATCCGAAAGTTAGAGATACTGCTGTGAGTACAAGACATGAAGTGATTCTATTGGACTGGACTCGGAGATGGGTGGATTCTGATTGTATTTTTTTTAATTGCAGATTTGTGGCTATCCATTGATACAGAATGTGACCGGACCAATGAGTCAGATATGTCGTATCGCTAAGAAGAAGTGCAACCGGCACTACTGCTGGGAGAAACTTCGTAGAGCAGAGATTGACTTGGAGAAAGTTAGATACGTAAGTTGATCCTTTAAAGGTTTTCTTAAAATAAAAATTGCGTGAAAAAAATGCTCGTCTAAAACTGGGGTAATGTGATAGTGGCTGAAATTGGACGCGTTGCTAGACCAAGAGCGTCAGTGCAAACAAGCTCTCACAAACAGAGCTGGGGTGTTGGGACTTCTCCTGCATTCCACATTTGACCATGAGCTTCGTGAGAAGATTCAGAAGCAAATGGCCGAAGCGGAACTCAAGCAGAAGCTTGCCGAAGAAGAGCAAAAGAAACAGGAACAACAAGTGAAAAGAGAAAGTCCAGGTAGTTAACTGATGCAAGTCGAAATTCGCACGTTGTGGATAAAGTTTGTGAGAAACAGATTTTTAACCATTTTTTCAGACATAGACTTAAACTACGACGATTTTGAAATGACCGACCAGCCGAGTAAAAGTCGTGAGCACCGTAAGGCTCAACATAGTAAGTCCCAAGCGTCATCAGAGGAAATGACGGCGTCAAAATTGTTTAAAAGAATGAACCCGAACCAGTAATTTGACGTTGGAGTTTGTAAGTAAAGCACGACCGTTCTCGATAGAGAAGTGACTCCAGTATCTGGACGTTAATTCATTAAATGAATTCTATATATCTATATGTATTAATAAGGGATATGTAATTTGGTCCAGAAATAATTTATGCCGTGTGCGACACGATAAACAATTTAAATGACAAACATGAATTTACTTTATCTAAAAGATTCAGGATAGATAGAACTTTTAAAATTTTACAATAATTATAAATATTCTTCAACTCAAACAGTGAACAATAAGAAAGCAATTGTTTTTTACAAAACTTTGCGGATGATGTGTTTTGCTGGCTTTCATGTATTGTAACAAACGCATTGCATTTATAGCCAATAGCCATGCGCCGACAGTTTTTTTTTACATGAATGAGTGAATGTGCGAACAAAAATTAATTGAATTCAAACAACTTACTAATATGACGAAATAAAGATGACGTGAGAAATGTTCAAAGGATAATACAGCGAACTGTGGTCAATCGTCTCCATTTGCGATTCATTAATTTTCAAGAAATCTCATATTCGCGACAAGATCTTCCACCAGGACAGCTAAATGCGTGACAAGGATTTAAATATATCCTATGCAAAGTTTAAAACAAAACTACACGAAATACTCCTCCTCAGTTGGAAGAGTACTTCCGGCTTCGTAATTAAAAGACTAGTTCGTACGTTTTCAGGTAACTGGTCGACTACTCGCTAGTTTTCACACAGAGACCTCAGCAGTTCACATTGGGTCGGGGACGAGGTCTTTCTGCTCTGCACGAAATTTGGAAAAATAGTGACTAGAATTTAGGTTGTACAAAACTGACGAAAGATCTTTGAAGGATTGTGATGGAAGGGAGTGTTACCTGAAGGAGCCTCTGCATCCGGAGCAGACATTCCATTGGCGTTTGACATGCACTTTCCGCCTGAACATTCCGCCTGTAATCAACCGAGTCCTTGGTTTCCCCCAGCATGTCGGCAGAACGTTTTCCCCAGGCTGGGGAAAAGTTAACTTGAGCGTCAGCCTGAGATGATGTAAAGGCGAAGAATGTGTATAGGAACACGACGATTATCAGAAGCGACCTCATCTAAAACACAGAATTAACAAATTTATGATACTGGGTCAACGTGAGACTTCCTAAGCTTGAAGAGCCTTTACCTTTGCAAGTATTTTCCCTGGAAGCCCTGGTAGAAAGTTGGAATTAGTTTCCCTCAAGGTTTACTTCTTGGCTGTCTTTACTGGAAGCAGTGAAAGCTAATTGCTGTTGTCGGACGAAAGGTGAAAAATTCTCTGACAGAAGGGCTCTTGATTTCGGGGCCTTAAATACTTCCGATTTTTAAAAACCAGCAGATGGCCAAGTTTTCAAAGAGATTGTTCATCGAAAATGTCGTTATAAAAGTAAATACAACTGTCCAGCTCATGATTGATGGTTACAAGTAAACGTGTACTGAACTGAGTGGGGATCAGTATGCAAACATGTTTACGCGACTTGATCGCTATTTCGAGAAAGTATAGTTACGTGGTCATCAAAAATCCCATGATTGAGTGTATATATTTTGTATGTTACAAAAGATCACATACCAACATTCATTTTTACACACGTTTTTGGCACGCCAACAGTTATCCCAAGGAACTTTCTTAGAGTCCCCCAACTGAATCATTTGTTCCTATGCTTTCTCACAGCGACTTGAAGTAATGGTGAGGGTTTATTTGTCCTGGTTACGGTTCCTACCAAATACTTAGCGCAACATGAGTGGGCTAATCTGTTGTTTGTACAGCACTAGTGAAATCATGTTCTGCCTAGGTTGCTTACACCCTTTTTTTATAATTCCAAAGGGATTCCCCCCTCTCTCTTCTAATACGGTTTAGATTCAAAAAAATATATGAAGTCAAAACTAGTAGTCTTTAGCTGTCCATCTTGCGATGACTGGACACAGTCCATTTTTGTTGTTTAACACATAAAGCAAGTTATGGCTTCACATCGGATCGGATATCAGTAGTACATGGACAGAAGTCGTATGGAACACTTAAAAAATGAGGCCAGCCTGACTCAATTTTTTAATTTGAAACGATTTTGCGTAATAAGATTTCGTTGTGCAATTAAACTATTGAAAATTTTGTATTATATGAGTTGGCATGACAATGCTAGAAATTTGTCTAGGCCGAGAACCATCAAAACACATATTTCCAAGAATTCGCTATTACGCATGTCTCTCTGAAGCAATCTCGCCGACAGTCCGGGGAGTCGGTTCGCTTAATGTAGCTTCAAAAGGAAGCTAAAATGATTTCCGGTAATTATTCAAATTTTCAATTTCAAGTTTATTGATTCAACTGTTAAGTAGTAGTAGTGTACAAAAGTTGCGAAACAAAAGAATGTATACTCAACTATCACAAAGTGGTTGTGAAATATCAACTATTAATACAGCAGTTTTCGGGAGCATAATTTACCTACTTTTTGTTGTCTGAGGTTGTATCAAGACCTGTGCTAAAAAATGACTGGCATTGCAAAAATTGTATCTTAATCGTAATATATTGCAGCAAACTGTAACTGACTAAAATTCCAACAAATTTGTCAAACTAACCCTAACAATATTGAACGTTCTGCGAGAATAAGTTATTCCTTAACAAACCGATACTAACGTACTTTCACGCTTAGCGACAAATTAACCGTTTTGTCCTGGAACCTAACCAAAATACACGGAGAGTAACAACGAAGAGTTCGAACTTAATAGTGTAATCAGTAATTGAGATAATCAAAAACCCAATCAATCAACTTAACACATGAAACCCTTACTTTTTTACTGATTAACATATAAATCAATTAAAACTAAAAAAAAACCACCAGAATTGTTATGTTACAACTGATAACATTATCAGTACATGAAACAGCACGCTAGTAGTAATATTGCAACAATCTATTGACCACGCCATTTCATTGACGGTACACCTCTTGTTCGTTCATAGCAACTACAACTATGTACGTAATTGATCGTGTTTGCAGAATTGTACTTAAACTGCCAACACGCGGAAAGCTTGCTTTTTTTAAATAAGTACAACAGTTAAATTATTGCGACACCTTCCCAGCTCGACTATGACATGGCAGTGAAGTCAAAGTCTGGAGTTTCGAGTGGAGCAAGTTCTGGGAGCTCCCGGGGCTTGTAGTTTTCCAGAGATGTCATGAAAGAGGTTTTCTCGAACTCGGACTGCACGGACGAGCTGGAGGAACCAGTTTCGTAGGACTCCAAGCGTTTTTTTAATACTTTGTTTTCCTGCCTCACCTCGTGGAGTTCACTCAAAAGCTGCAAATGTAGCAATACCAAAATAACAAAATTAGGCCATTGAAGGAAACCGTTGGATAAGCAAGAAAAGTTGGCAGCAAGATACGGGGGAAAAGGGTACCTGATCCACTAAGTTCCGCAGATTCGAGTTGACCATTTGAAGCTCCTCGATCACGTCCGCGTCATTTTTGGGTCGTATTGTAAACGCCGGTTTCTGTTGACCAGAAGTCACTTCAGGAACTTGAACCTTGTTCTCCTTCACAGACGGATTGTACTTCCGCTCAGACAGGATTTGGAGGAGCGAGTCCGCTTCGTCAATCAGCGAAATGAGCGGAGTGTGATGAGGCTTAGCCTGATACTTGACAGACTTTTTAACTAAAACGGCGCCTGGAGTGGCAGTGACTGGAGTTGCCTTCGCACCTTCCATACTGTTCGCCTTGCTAGTCAGCTTATTGAATGCTACCCTGGAAAACCCCAAAACCAAATTTGTTACAAGGACCACCGTCAGAGCAGCCAATTAATTAAAATATCAAAATTGTCGTATCAAGATACCTGCGTATGTGGGCTAATTCTGCTTGGCGTTTATGATACTTTGCCTGCTCATCCAAAGACCGAAGGACTAACGAGTCATCCGACACCCTCTGCTGGAGTTCATGCAACAGCCTAGACGCTTCCAGATGACACTCGGCAGCTTCTTCAAATAGTCCTTTCCTGATCAACTTCGAAGCCCTACGGCCTGCCTCGTGTGCCTAGTTATTTTCATTAAAAAAACTTTATAAATAATACGGTTTTACCGAAAATGAAGTTTTTAAAAAACTACTTCCTTTCCACGTACCTTATTCAGTTCCGTCTTTTCCATTAGTCATATGAATGCACCTGTCTTTGACCAAAGGTCCCTCCTAATTGCTTTATCACAACTTGTTCCCTTTTAACGGCAGACAAAATTAACTTACATTTCCGCCCTGTCACTTTTAAATCATCCTCAAAAGACTTGCTTTAATCGCTGTTAAACTCGTCTCTAAAAAATCTCAGACTTTGACTTGACTACTTGATTACAAACTGACATCACACCACCTTCAGTTTATGTTAAAAACGTAATTACTCCGTTGCCGTCATACTGTCAGCAATTAAAATATTTATTCGCTAACTGGATTTTGTTTAAACAGGAGAAAAAAAAGAAGCATCTGATCGTCAGCTTTTTTTTTTCTTGTTTTTGTATCCAGCAGGCTTTGCTTTTAACACCCAAACAAACCTGCAAACCAGCTGCAGCCTCAGCAACAACAACGCGTCTTCACGAGCATTAAGCTTGCTCGTCGTCATCATCATCGTCAACATCGTTGACTTCGTCATTTGTGTATGTTTTACGTAACTCAGAAAAAAACCTTTGTTCTAAAGCTTTCCATTGTTTTTTCACGCTTTGACGTATAAAAATGTTGTTCATTTCGATGAGCTTGTCAAAACAGTGACAACTTTAAATAATTTCGATGAAATGTTTTGAAACTTGTGACGATGAGAATGACATGAGTATCATTTAATTTATTTTAAATTCTTTCATGTTTTATTAACCCGTGTTTATTCTCTGGCCTTGCATTTTGAATGAGATTTCTTTTTTCTAAGATTTTTTTTGGGTCACAAAAAAACTGCGTAACTTTAAATCTCCCGGAAAAAAAAATATTCACAACAGGATACTTCAAAAAAAGAGCTTTTCCCCGTTAAGTAGGATTACAACTTTGGCTTAAAACCGAAAGAGAAAGTTTAAACGCATCTTTCCTCCCGCAAAGTCGGACGGAATTTTCTCTGTACTGTCCCGGGAATTATACCTTTAAACCCATCATGTCAGTCCGATTGTTATACTTAAATACCATCCGAACATTAAGTTATTTTCTGACAAATACATTCCTTCTCCGTGTATTATTAATGAATTGAAAATAAAGAAAGAAAAAAAAACAATGCAAAAACCGTGTATTTTGGGGGGGAAAAAGTATTCAGATGGTGTCTAAGTATACCAATCGGACTGACATCATAGGTTTAAAGTTAGAATTCCCGCGACAGTACTTGTGGTTAATAATTGTTAGCCTAATGCTATTTGTTTTGTTTGTTTTTTTTTGGCATTTTTTTTCGTTGTCATTTTAAAGGACGAAAATGAATAAATGTTTTTTTGGTGATTTTTTGTTAGTTTTTAGTTGCCGTACCTCCTTTTCTCCATTTAAATTCAAAGAGTTTTGTATTTGCTACCTTGACATTGCATGCAATATGCTTGCAAAGATTTCAAAAAAGATAAAAGAGGAAGTGGCAGGCGGTGGTGGTGTGGTCTATTAGTGGGTATGACGATTTCACAGGAAGCGGACGTCTATGTACGCACAAGGAAGCAAAGCAGAATTTTAATTAGATGACTGACGACAGCATCATCCTTCTACCAAGATAAGTGATAAACTCTCCTAATGCGTCTGCATTCACGTGGACTCTACGAAAGACTCACCTGGACGTGTACTAAACTAGCTAGCTTTTTCTCACGTGAACACTTCGAGTACACGACTTACTCCAGCGTCACTCATTAGCGGAAATCAAAAATAACAAAAGAAGCAGAATCATCAATAGATTTTTTTTTTCTCTCCCAGATCTAAAAAAACATCGTCATGTTTTCATCAATGGGATGGAAATAAAAGTGTGTTTGGAAATCAAAGTAAGCTAATCAAGTACTACTGCCTTCTAGAAATCTCATCCAGGCAGGGGAATCGTCTCCAGAGCTGTTTTTTTTTTCATTCAAAAGAGCTAATATTAATATCCGGGGAAAGTGCGTTGGAGTGTGACAACTTGCTTGACTCTAGAAAAAATAAAATCACGACCAGATTGACTCTCGGAAGACTAATGACACTCTACAGAATTGACGATTTTATCCTACATCTATTCTTTTTTATTGTCACCAGTTAAATATTTTTCTCGCAGGGTAAATGTTCATGGATTTGACTAAAAAGTTGATGCTTTCATGAAAGGACGTGCCTTCAAAATTGGAGCATAACGACCTATCGGCAGAAAATAGCTCATGTTTACTATTTCCATGAACCTTCCACTCCAGCGTAAAAAGTATTTTATCTAAATAAAACAGCATAAACATTTTGAAAATTGACTGTTTTTGCTGTTTTCGGTTGCGGATTGAAATGACCATGCCATTGAATCCGTAAAACCATATAAATTGTAATATAAATGCGTGTTTTTTATTAATTAAGTAGTTTGTCGGAGCATTTGGCATTTTGACTGGACAACAGCAACTGGAACGTTGCTATGGTAGTCAAACGTCGATGTAAGTTTATCCATTACCTGGCCTGATGCATGCTGCCAATTAAAAGAATCCTTTAAAAAAAAAGTCTTTTGCCTCTTTGAACGAAAATGTTTAAATATGAACGACACTTTCTCTGGGTTAGCCTTATCCTATGTCTACTTATCAAATTGCTGATGAATGACTACACACAAGTCGGATGCGGGTACTGTCCTGCTGTTTAACTAATATTTATAGTTTTTCAGCCGTACCAACATGTCTTGTTAGCGAGAATATCATATCCAAAGAATATCTACTGCATTTTTTATGTCTTGCTATGCGTCGTGCGAAAATTTTGCGATGTCTTTTTGAGCTTTACATGAAATTGGTGTTCATGGTTTTATCAACATGCATAGTACTGAAAAATTAAATCCAACACTGTCGGCATTCAAAATGTACAGAACAAAATCCCAGCGTTGTTACAACAACAGAGAATCTTATAAATCTAGCTGGACAGAGCGGGTAGAATGTTTCATTCCTTTTTTTCTTTTAAAAATCATTGTTCGTAAATGTGGCTCGGGCTCCATTGTTCAGGTGGTCAAAATGATCCTAAATTGCATTCATTGTTGGGGTGTGGTGATACAAATATGAGAGTGACATCATCGATAAAATTATTGTACGCGAGAGGTTGGTTTTTTTATAAGTGTAGTAGAGTAATCGGTCGTGACCACTGCTACACTTTTACGAACGAAGCGAGCCGGTTATGCCAGGCGCTTTCACCTCTTTTTTGTTGTTGGCGCTGATGACGATACTACGAAAAGAAACCTTCATGAGTGAAAAATTCCTTCCATTGTTTTTAGAAGGCGGATTTTGTTTTATGGCGGCAGTATTCTGGTCATGACGGTTGGCTGCTCGGTTATATGTCAGCTCAGCGTGAACGCACTTATTTAGACAATGCACGGTTTTCATACTTATGATTGGTGCTTTGAGCATTTCGCTAGTTTAAAATGATGTGTGCCGTCGAACGGAAGGCGCTGATTTTTTTTTTTTTTTTTTTTTTTTTC
>VICI01003592.1:0-12897 GCA_019593645.1 Akabosia matsudoensis | reverse complement strand
AATTGTTCAACATACCAATTCCGAGCTGAATTGGCGCCCAAATTCCAATATCAGTTACTTCATCTCCTCCAAATAGCGTCGCCCTTTCAGCCGGTCCTGGAACATTGCTTAACAGCAATGTAGCATGGCACAAGTCAATGAAAAAATTAATTATTGTCACTGGCAGTACTCCAATCACTTCCATTAAATGGTAGTTCAGCAAAACGTCTGGACTGGAGAGGAGGGCGTTGAGTGAGCGTTGCGCTGATTTAAGCCGCTCCAGTCCAGTTTCCAGTCCAATGCAGAGTGGGAGCAACGCCATTGTAAATCTGTTCCTGGGTTTGATATCTGGAAAAGGGAGGATTCCAATTGTAGGGAAGGCGTGAACTCGGGTGGGTACTGGAAGACCTTTCTTCATCGCGAGATTTCTCACAGATCCTCCGAGGCAAGAGACTAGAACAGCAGTCACTGAAGTTCTTGTAGCATCCTTAACCCTCCGCAAGGCATCCATGTTTACCTTTTTTTACAAACATTACAACAATATTTATTACAAATTTCCTTGCAAATTTATTCGAAATTTATTCTAGATTTTACTAACCTGACGTGACCAACTGAGCGTCTTAGGACCTGTCAGCTTTTTTACAATTTCCTCCTCCAAAAAGAAACACACATCCAAACAAACCAAAAAATACTCGAACTAGGGCAGGCCGTACATGTGTGTATGCTTTTGTTTGTAAGCACATAACACTGAATAGCGAATTTATTCGAAATTTATTCTAGATTTTACTAACCTGACGTGACCAACTGAGCGTCTTAGGACCTGTCAGCTTTGGCCCATGAAAGCAATTCGTTTCGTCCAAGAGCGCAGTCTTGAAAAATGCCCGGGGCCCACAAACAATCACTTGAGCATACGCCAACACTGTTTTCCACAGCGGCAACCTGTGGATCTCCGACAACGGGTCCACTGTCAGCTTCATTTTCTTGTCAGCCATAAAATGCTGTAGTGCATTTCCCGCTGATATCCCGTCCATAACAGAATGATGCATTCGCACTATGAACGCATAGTGGCCTGCATCGTCTTCCTCAGCCCTCTCTTCGGGGGAGGGTGTGATCACCTCCAAACTATCCAAAAGCTCGACAGACTCTAACTGACTGTTATTATTACTGTCATTACTATTTTGACTACTACAAGTGTAGCTTCTTTGATAGTTTTTCGTGTAAATGTATTTGGGAATGACGAGGATCTCCCACTGAGGCTTGTCCCCACTCAGGGGGTAGTCGTACATCTTTTTGAGCTCGTCAAAGACCTGGTCCTCAGTGAGCACTGTGTGCTCATCCCCCACCAGGTACTTGACGTGTTGGCTAATCTCAAACTGCTCACCCAAGTGCTCCCAGCAGTAGTAGCCAAACTTTTTGACTAGTCTTCGTTTCATCCTGTCGTAAACGACTTGCTCGTCCCCCTCCAGCTTTTCCTCCAGGATGGAGCTGAACTTGCTCTGGATCTTGGCAAGGTCGCACTTCCCCCGGAGGACGTAGAGGGAGTAGTGGTTGCACGAGTTGGCATATTCGTCATGGCTGACGAAGCTGTCCCGCCCGCTCATGAGCCATATTTTCCCGTGGAACTTTGCTTTCAAATATGCACTCAAAACGTAACGGCAACACAGATTGATCCCACTCACAGTCAGAATGATTGGGAGGAGGAGAATACCAGTGACAAAAGAGGCGATCACTTCAGCACAAAACGAGATCGGCGGGGCTTTGATGACATACCGGGACAGGAGCCAGGTACCCCCGGCAGGGATGTATATTCTTGTTAACAGGAATCCAACCAGATTCAAGGTAAAACTTAAAATCGCCATTGTGTTTGATTTACGTTGATTTTCTAACACTTTAACACTCAAGAAAAATTCAAAAACGTTATTTAGCTAAGGATGATATGAATTTTCTGGCATGCTGCCTTTGATTTATGAAGTTTTTGTGTTAAACTTTTCAACAAGGATCAGTTTCCATTTTTTTATATAATACACACACTCATTCTTCATGGCACTTTTATAAACAACGATAAATATAAAATTTGTTATCTGAAATCATACTTTTTCACTTTCAACCAACTCCACTCCATTTTTAACAGGTTTTAGTTTAAAAAAAGATAACCTCAGTTGCCACAAACAAAAAAATTGTGAGCTCTCACGTAACCGTGTTCACTGACACTTTGTTACTGCACAGTTTATGCTATGCCTTGGTACGAATGGTGAGATATGGCTAACGCCATGCAGGACAAGGCGTCATCATTAAAACCCTTCCCTTTTTGGTGGTGGTGTGACTTTTAGCAAATAAAAGCGTGAGCGTTTTGTTTTCGTCGGTGAAATAAGAAAAAAAATGTGTAGCCTTTTTACTAGGTTGAGGATGACGCTTTTTTGTTAACGCTGCTGCTCCTGATGACGCTCTTTTGGCATTGACAGTTCAGCGCTCTGGTTTTTTGGGAAGGCAAGAAATAATCCTAATTTCCATAAGCAGCACACAGGGTCCTTATAACCCTTTCCACAAACAAACAAACTGTCATTTATTTCGTGATGAAAAGTGTCCTGAGAACTTTTTCTTTCATTGTTGCACACAGACACAGATTTCCTTTTGCAAATTTGGTATGTGCACAAAAATTTCCTTCTATAAATTTCATGCGCAATTTTTTTTTCGCTGCAAATTTGTTCCACTTTGTATTTTTATCAGTTTTTTCTCTTGAAAAGCTAATTGTACATGATAACTAATTTCCTAAACAAGACAAATGAAGAAAAATCCTTTTAGGAAATATATTTTAAAATGGTTTAATGTTTTGGCCTACTCAGCCTTTGAACACTTTACAAACACCTCTCATATACTATTTGTTTTACTATTATTGACGAAGCACTGACCTACTACTGAAATATCTCAAGATGTACTGTTTAATTCACTTTTTTTTGTCTATAGCAAGCAGGTGCAAACTGCATCAGCGTTTAGTCAACGCCAACCGAACGCTGTCTACTACTACCTCGCTGATATTGTAGTCAATATGGCTGTTTTGCGTGGTGTTAACGCAAAAACGATAATGAAATGCACATGCATAACATTTTTTTTACTATTGGGCAACTTACGACAGATTGAAAAAAGTAAAAAAGGTTTTGTTTTGGATAGATGCGAGTTCGTTGTAACAATACCGTTCATCAACAGTTCACCTACCACAACGGTTTGTGTTTAGCAAGAAAACGCCAAAAATAAACGCAACGGCTTTAACATGACTTACTACGTGCAACTTGCGTTCAAAGGATGCTCACACTTTGCGACGAATTGACGAAAGAAAAATGTCTTTTGAAGGCTTATTGTCATTGTTGGTGGCTGTGTGAAAACAGAAATTGACCAGGTGTGTTGTACACAGCAAAAATTATTTGAATTGTTCAGAGATTTATGTTGTATCATTGTATTCTAGACGCGTTGATTATCCTAACTGTTCTACTATATAAATGTACAATATTATATGATGATCATCAGTCAAAATATTTTAAACTATAGCCATTGATTTTAACCAAGCTAGCCATAGATTAGCTACAGTAGAGACGGCATTTTATGCGAATATACGTAAGACAAAGACAGAATCATTGCATAAAAATACAGTATGGCGGTTATATGCATACACATGCATAACACAAATTGGTTGAGATTTTCACTATGAGGTTGCGCGAAATAATTATTTGTATAGAAGGTTTATAGAATTAAAATACCTCTAACTTCTTGATAAGGTACAGTTTAATGATATTTAAATGATTAAAGTTGCTTAATCCACGTTCACTCTCCGTGTGCGTGTGTGTGGTAGGGTATATGGATCAGAAGAGATTTGGCTTTGCATAAAAACATATAAAAATCATTCTAGGCATCATCGTGAATGAAACGCTTTGGATGTTTGAAAAGTGCAAGTGGTTTGGTCAAGATTTGCTTGAAGTCTGTGTGGTGCAGTATTTTTTTGTGTAACTGATATATTGTGCAAAGGGTAGGGGTACCTTTAGTACAAAATAAAAATTGGAGTAGATATCAGAACGGCGATGATGATAATGACAAGATGATAATCACATGTACAAGAAAGAAACTAGTTTAGTTAGTTTAAAAAATAATAATATTTTAAACAGAAAAGCTCGTGGAAAAGAATAGAGATATTAGTTTAATAGCGAAAGCTGCTTTATAAGATTTTCAATACTGTCTTTCTGTCTGTGCGTCAGTCTTTTATCGCAAAAAATCTCAAACTAGTCAGCAGACCTAAAGACCTGGCATGAAACTTTATAAGAAAATTTTTGTCAATAACCAATGATGTTGCTTGCCTCAATGGTTGCCCTTCTTAAATAAACAAGGAACTAATTTAAACGAAGAAATTAAAATGACAAAATCTTATGCTTAAAATGCATGAAATCTTATATTGTATATTGAAATTGAAAACTCTTCTGATTTGAAATCTTGAACTGAGGGAAGAGTCTAAACCGTTATATCGTAAGGCACAAATAGTAAAGTGAGGAGTGCAAGTCCCCGATGCTTTCGATACTTTCCGAGTTTTGTGAAGAATTTTGAACGCTACTAGACATGATAACCAGATACATATTTTGATTATTATGTACGTAAGTTAGTGTTAACCTCTCTCTCACTCATCTGAAAGGGATAAGCAAATTAGAGAACGAGTTTTGTGGCATTTAAAGATTTGAATATATTTTTTTTATTACTATTAGAGTTAATGAAAAATGAGAGTTAAATTTTTTTGGGAAAAAGGATGATGAAACAACAATCCATGCCTTGATGCAGGCATCGACATTGAACACCAACTTCGAACCCCAACCTAGCTAGTTAGTACTAAAGGGAAAAAATTACATATTTTTGCCTGACGACATGCATATAACCAGTCCTATTTTTTCAATTTACTCACAATAAATGGAAAATGACCTGTGAACATGAAAAAAGCATAAGATTCATTAGATTAAACTGTTTAATTTTATATACTTTTGTAAATGTTATCGTATTTCCGTTCTTAGTCATTTCCTGTCTATTATGAGCATTTAAATTTAAACGCGTACGGTCATTTTTTTACATGACCGTGTAGGCAATGTCAATATAATTTTGTGAGTTTCTCAACGGTAAAATATTTGTTAGTCTTGAAAAAATCACCTTGTTTGAAAAAATGGTAGTGTTTTCATATGCCAAAATAGGTTAGCCGCTTTTAGTTTTTGTCTTGTTTACTCCATTGATATAGACCATTGAAAACGAATTGTGGCTGACGAAGTAAGATGTAACTTCAGTTGAGCTACTTTTTCCATAAGTAAACTAATTGCATGACAAATTAATGAACATTTTTTATTTTTAAGATGAGTCATGAAGAATGACATTGCAAAAAATGCTTTAACAAAGCAAATATGGGCTCTTTCTTCCTTCCATCTACCCTGAAGCATTTAACCAATTACATTTTTTTGAATAAGGATGCATCCCTTAATGGCTTCGTTCATCGTTTTATCTGTGTGGCGAGAAAGTGTCCGTGAACATCCACATGGCTATATTCATGTTTCTAATTGAGTTCAATGCTTAAACTCGTCAACAACAGTCAAGTGCGTAGTGCGTAATCGTCATATTTTTTAAAGGCAAGATATTTACAGGTTGACTGCCTCATTGAGAATGCAAGTGGAAAACAATGAACAACAAGGAGCGAGGATGATGTTTGGCGATAGGATCGCAGTTACAACGCAAATTTGCATGACAGACACTCACTTTTAAATCTCTACGTAGAAAGGTATTTAGCACAGTTCATTGTCAGCGTTTGTACTACAGAGTAAAAATGGCCAACCAAACAATGGCGACATAACAATATTGTCACTGACACATGCTAGTCCTAGTTTAAAACATTTTGAAACATCCCTAAAGGCAGAATAGCAGTCTTGCCATCGATCAGTATCATTTTTTTTCGTTGGTAAAGTTTATGACGACGCGACGCGTGCGTTTTCTGTTTGTGAATAGAATAGGACGCCTACCTTGACCGTGCACCCTCTTTCGTCAGAACTTTTTAGTGTAAAGAAAAAAGAACACTCGTTAAGGTTATGCTTCAAATTGTTTTTACGTTTAATCCTGGATACAGATACTTGCATTCGCTTTATATAATGCTGCTGAGCATGTGTACATATTTCTGTTCTATATTTCCTTTTCCAAGATTTTGTAACGAGTAACGAATAGTTCATCTATGATTTTTATACAATTATTATTATCAGACTGCAATAAAAGTCTTCACATGAGAATAATGGACACTCTGCTGCTGCTGCTCCTTTTCATTTTATTGAGGCATATCGTCACAACTGCTACTGTTCTGGTAGAGATTCTATTACGTAATTTTAGTTTAGGTTACGCATGTCGACCGTTAAATTGACTCTCAAACGGAAATTCTACCGAGGAGCTTTTTGGTGTTCTAGTAATTATATGGGTTTTTTTATTTGCTTGTGATGATGATTGACTTCTAGACTATTTTGATGGGGCAACAAGCTTATTTGCAATCGTTCTAGTGCTCTCAAAGTCAGTGAACAGTTGGCGGAAAAAAGTACACAAATGATTGCTACACAGTCTTAAAAATGCTTGTTATAAAAGTTTTAGTATGTGCTCCATAATAATAAAGTACTGGTCCATACGAAAAAGGAGACAGACGAAAAAGAATACTTATAAAAGTTCAGAAGCCGTGTTGGTTTTTGCGTAATGCTGCAAAAAAAACAATGATAAGTTTTATGATGACAATAATTGATTTTAGCAACAGAGGAAATGCAGTTTTGTGTCATAACCTTTTGTCACAAGTCACATTTTTTTTTGTGGCTGAAGTTTGAGGTACAATTTCAAACAATTAGTTATAGATGGGGAGGCGTTTTGTGGTACAATTATTTGTACTACTACATGAAAATTGAGTTAGACAGGACACAAAAAAAAGATACGACGAAAAGTACATCCTATCTGAAGAGGTATGAGGTTTATAGATGTCGAGCACCTTTTGACTTCTTTTGAAATTAGTGTGTTGGCGTTTTTTCCGCTTCCTGTTACACTTTAAAACAAGGCAAAAAACAGAATAGGATGATAATACCATAGACAAATCATTAACAATATAAATACAGAATGCTTTGAGGGGAAATAAGATAGAAAAATATTTTTTTACTAGTATGATTACTTTATTCACGAAAATTCACGGAGAACATTTACTACGAAAATTGTACAGAAATTTTATCTAATCAAAGGAGAAAAAAATATAGCATTGAAGTATAATGTTGAATATGGATAAAATATTTTGAATCTAGTTGAATCCATTTAGATTAGGGTTACCCAAAACTTTACGGATTTAGTGAAATAGCTACGAAAGAGACACATGTGGTTGACAGTCCAAAGGTATTAACTTTGATAGGAAACGGAATTATGACAGCTCCATCATGATTCTCCCAAGCATCATGGTACTTGTGTACACAGTCGCTTCTTTGTGATTTTGAAAGTAAGCGTCTTTCCAAAAGCTGTAGTTTTTTTGATTGTCATGTTTAGATCCGGGACTCGAAGTACTTTATTTTCATCCGTGGGCGGGGCTCTCTTTTTCGGTTTCGGTAACTTCAATTTAGGTCCCTGTTTAGCCTTTTCGCCGTTTTTCTCAGAAACTTGTGAAGCCATGATTTCAGTTGCAACTGAGCTGGCTCGTGATGTTGGAGCAGATGAAGCAGCAGTTGGAGGACGGCCAGGACCTGTTCGCATTACATGAACCGGTTTATCCGGAGATGATCCTGATCCTGAAGCACTCCCTCCATTTGGCGATCCATTCTCTGCCCTCATTTTTCCAAGATGGGTGCTGATCACATGGCACGATACTGATTTGTATGGAACTGGCTGATCACAATATGGACAAATCAGTGTACTGTCGCGTCCAGCACTCTTGTGGCGACGCTTGAAGTGCTTAAACAAAACGTCCGTTGTTGAGTAAATGTTGAAGCAAAAGTAGCAGCGGAGCCGTCTATGAGACGTGATACACAAAGACGCGTCCTGTGGCCTTTCGTGGACTTTTTTGCACTTTTGACAAGTTCGAGAAACATTATTAAACCAGTCAACGCTTTTGTAGTCTGGAGCTTCCCATCCTTCATCTTCGGTGTCCGTGCCAGAATCCGACTTTTCTGAACCATCATCTGCTGGGTACACTTTTTTCGGCTTAGCTGCCACCACGGGTGCAGATCGAGTAGGACTAGTTGCGTCTTTTACTTTGTCCTGCGTCTTTTTCGAACTTTCAGCTTCCGGCAAACGATTCACCCGTACTGACAATCCACACGTTACAGGCCTACCTCGTTTTTTTGGCGATGGAGAGTCGCCATTCGGAATATATTCGCAGTCAGAATCGGTCGTGTCCTTTGAGCGTGCCGCTCGACGAGTTCGTTTCGGCCGACCTTCAGTCACAACGACAACACGGGGACTCGCCTCATCATCATTTAACTTCACATCTTCAACTTTAAAGATCTCCTGTGGGATCCGGTTCGTTTCCTCGATTTTCAAAGCGCCTTTGATAGGCTGGGATTTATCTTGACTCTGGTCTACACTAGTTATTTGAAAAAATTCAACAGCCTCTTTAAATCTCGTCACCTCGTCGTCCCCTCGCATATCCACAACACCTTTGTAGATCAATCCAACCACTTGTTCCATTAGCTTGACTGAAAAATCCGGAATTATTATTTCCCTCACAAACGGATAATTCTCGCCCTGCAAAGAATGTAAACTATTTAGACAAAACAATACAATAACCACATCCCCTCCACGCATAAAAACTCATACAAAATATCACCTGCGACGCAAAAACAGCCTGAAACAACGGCGACGCTGCCTGGAGTAAAAACGCATGAGCCCTGATGTTACCTCCATTACAAACCAACAACGCGTCCGCAACCTCCCCAGTGGCGTCCGTTTGCTGGTTCAGCAAAATGTCACCGCGGAACGAGTTCTGAAACTGTGCCGGCCGTTGGAACTTGGTGCAAGTTGAAAGTTCTGTACAAACAACAAAACAAACAAGTTAATCCAAAGCTATTATTACCCGCCCCATTATTAAAGTTGCTCGCTCTCCCATCCTTACTTCTTCCTCTTCCTGCCATCCTTCCTGATCAAAAATTTAGCTTCCGTCGTCACCAATCAAGAAGTGCACACTTCAAAATTATCGAAACATCGAATTTCCTCAAGTTTTTACAATTTCCTCCTCCAAAAAGAAACACACATCCAAACAAACCAAAAAATACTCGAACTAGGGCAGGCCGTACATGTGTGTATGCTTTTGTTTGTAAGCACATAACACTGAATAGCGAAAACGCGGTGCTCTGCACTACGCGTACGTTCTCTTGAACATTATGTAAAACTCGAATCGGTGCGTCGAGTTTTTGTTTCTCTTTGTTCATTTTAATAGCGTGGCTGGATTTAACATCGAAAAAAAGAGCGTCTTTCTCAACAATTTTCCAGCTTTTCGAGAAAATCGTTTAATTGAAAGTCCAATTGACGAGTGGCTTGAAACGTTGATGGTGGCGTAGTTGTGTAGGCCAAGTAGTATTAACATTTACGATAAAAACCATTTATTAAAAAAAAATTAAAATACAATTATATTTAATGTGGCGGCATTTGTTTTTGAAAATAATACAAAAGTGGATATGGCCTATGATAGTTGCAATACATCCCGAGTCAATTCACATTCCTTTGACAAATGGTGTGGAGTGGAACGTTTAAGGGTGCAGTTTTATGGGCGAAAGTTTTCATTTTTGTTTTTTTTTTCAGTACGATTTTGAAATCATATAATTCCTTTTTACTGAAGGCTAAACGATGTTACAACTAATTAGCTGACAGATTAAAAGCCAGTAACGAGGCGAATTTGTAATATGATATTTGATCTATAAACATTTCAATCCCACCTGCTTATCAAACTGTCTCTTCAAGCAGTTGTTTTAATTATTTTATTTTATTTTAATCGCGTACGCCATTTCATACGCGACTTATCTCATGCTCTCTTACAATTATTATCTTCAGAATAAAGGTAAATTGAACGCACTTGTTTAATTGTATAAAAGAACTAGCTCGCGTTTTGCAAATTGACCATAGGGCACTAATTTTGTGCTTAGCCGTGAAGCAATGGGCAATAAACTATTTGATACCGATAACAGAGAATAAGTATAATCGCATGATACATATAAAAAAACTGACTGCGGTAGATTTTGGTTTAAAGCGTACATATAGAGTGCATTATTGCTTGATTGAACAGGCTTATCGATAATACGCCTTGGCATCAGCTTGGCAGTGACTTTTCATCCTGTCTCGCAGTAGGAAGAGCAATCCAGTCGCTGCTTCTATACGGTTGACGGATGCAAAAAAAGAGCCATGGCACGCCAGCAAATTTTTGAATGTGTAGTGGCTCTAACTGCACTTTCGATTTCTTCATCTCAAGGTGGATTTATAGTTATCTAGCATTTTAAAAATGGATCCAGTTGATGCACACTAATACTCAACAATATTTTCTTCTAACTGTCCAGCTACATCTGGTATACTCAAAGAAATAGCTTTGAACGAGTTCCAACCTCAAGCGATTCTCAATTTGCCGAGCAAGTACACACTACGAAATGGGAGTCTTTGTGACTACTGGGTGACTTTCCTCCGGGATGTTCCAGTGCACCAGAAACCTGACTTAATGGATTACGGAATCAGTGTCAAAGCTTTAGATTTAGACCTACAGACTGAGGACACTCTTGAAATACTGGCTGTATGCGCGTCTTATCTTTAATATTAATTACAAAGTTAAATATTCGTAAATGTTGAATTTATTATGAATTTAGAATACAATTACAAACGAGACACACAACATTGGCAAAGCTGTAGAAAAAGAGGCCTGGGATTCTGGCTCAGGGAAAAAGCTGGAGTACACCAGACAATATCATGATTTGTGCATTAATCTGGTTGGCTATTGGACATGGTCGAAAGCGAAGCTCTTGATAACCTTGTACTTTAACAACAGTAGGAAAAGAATCTCATATCTCCTAATTTTGCTTGCAATGGGGCTGGATGAAAACTGGAATTTTTAATTGGTTTTTAGCAAAACTGTACGAAGGCTTTTGCCCAGATGGAATGAGCCACTGTAAATGCCCTTCTAGTAGCAACGATCTCAAGAGAAGATGCATAGCCACGGATCTTTTGTGTAACGGCCAAGAAAACTGTGGTCTTGGTTGCGACTTTGACGAGAGCGAAGACGCGTTTTGCAATAACGTCGGTGAAAGAACGACCGTGAGGGGTACGTTTTCTCACTTTACCCCCAATTCAATCTCAAAAGTAACTGCATGCAAACAACAATATAGCTGTTTTTCTTTATATCTACGTATTAGAGTTCTGCGTGTGGAGTGACTTTGAATACCTTCTCATGATGGTAATGACTGGTTTACTCTTAATCCTCGTCCCTGCCATTTTCTTGTTGACCATGTTTTACCACAGGAGAATTAGCCAGCAAAGAATAACCTTTTCTGGAGCCAGTCACAGCCGAGAGTGTCCTCATGTAATTACTATTTCGCCCGTTAGTATTCAATTCCACACATTAAAAGGACTTTAATTTTTCGCGGAGAACTTGATATCAATGTTGATAACTTTTTAACAGGATCAACCGCCAAAGTACGATGACCTTCCGGAGGAACTTAAGGTTCCATATCACTCCAGAACTCAACAAAACAGCTGAAACATAATCATATTTCTCTTTAAAAAGGATTTACATTACGTGTTCACTTAAATAATGCACGATAAAGAATATTTTTACCATATAGCCATTATTCCTCAACATAATGTACATTTCCTCCTAATTATATCATCATAAAATAGGTTGTCCATGTTTTTCGTTGTTCATCAGCAATACATGGAAAGTGACCGCTATGCGATCACACAATATTTTGCTTATCACATCAATGACGTATGTACACACACTAAGCTTCTTTTTAATTTTTCTATCGCCACAACTTTGCGTGTTGCTCCCAGGATTTACCTTAAGCTAAATATTTTCATAGACGACAAGGAAAATATGATAAGAATCCTGGAAAATGGACAATTTACTTATATGTCTTTCTGAACTTTTTTGATGGTTATTGACTTGTGAGAGCCAGATTGCTCGGGATTCTCGAAACCATACTGCTGTCTGTGATTATCCAGTGAAAAAACCCTTTCAAATACAGAAGACACGTTTACCAGAAACGATCTATGGCTTTATATTATTTTCATAATACTCAATTTATCATCACTCTTCAGTATCCAGTGATAGCGTGCAACTCTGCAACTATTGTTACACATTGAAGTACAGAAGCATTTCTTTTCTTTCGCGTTTTTACTTTGTGCCATTGTATCTTCAACTGATATACTTTTATGTTACGAAGAAGCAGGCAATAATAATGCCTTTCACTACCAAAATTAT
This sequence comes from Akabosia matsudoensis, assembly GCA_019593645.1. Classification (NCBI taxonomy): domain Eukaryota; kingdom Metazoa; phylum Arthropoda; class Collembola; order Entomobryomorpha; family Paronellidae; genus Akabosia; species Akabosia matsudoensis. Next base: position 452 of record VICI01003592.1, on the reverse strand, counting down.
AAAAAGGAAATGATTTTTGTGAACAGGTAAATGGTAAAATATAGTACTATGAAGGAAGTGTTAGCATCAGCACTATCAGCCCCTGGGACAAGTACAACTCTTATTCCCGAGCCTCTGTACAATCCGGGTGATATAGCATGGTCAGTTATCTGTACGTGTATGGTTTGGCTGATGGTGCCTGGAATAGGTTTCTTTTACTCAGGCCTGGCCCGCAGAAAAACTGCGCTTTCTCTTATCATATTAAGCTGCTGGTCGTTGGCTGTTGTGTCCGTTCAGGTAATTCGAGTTCAAATATTACGACCGATTCACAATGAAATATTATGTGAATTCATGTCATGTTAGTTTATTTGTAGTGGTTTCTGATTGGATACTCACTTGCCTTCAGTGAGTCAGGATGTTATCTAATTGGGGACTTCAAGTACTTTGGCCTGAGCGGTATTCAAAATGGCTTC